>ML858062.1:0-16110 GCA_009831015.1 Picea engelmannii
CCGAAAAAGATTTCCATGTTATAGGGGAAGGTTTGGCCTAGAAAATAGGTAAGGGTAACAAAGTAAGGATTAGTATGGACCCATGGCCAAGTAGCAATGGGAAACATGTGGTCCCTCATAAACTAATAGAAAGATTACACCTGCAAGGGTTTTTTTACCTCTCTCAAATTGTGGATCCAACCCAAACTACAATCTGGAGCCAAGGATGGATGAATGTTAAACACTTTGGGTTAGAAGAAGATTTGGTTAATTCTTGGAGAGCCTACATTATTGGACCAAAGTCAGACCACGTCAGGATCTCGATCAAAGAGGATGAACTTATCTAGCAACACTCTCCCTTTGGAGTTTACACTCCAAAAGCAAGCTATGCCCTGTTGAATGTAGAACGTCTGTGGATGGAACCGAGCTGGTGGTGGAAGGGGGTATGGAAGATTAAATACCCTATTAAGGCAAGAATATTTCTATGGCATCTCTTGAAAAATAAAGTTCCCACTTGGGACATAATGAAAATCAGAAAACTGGAGGGACCAGTATGGTGCATGCTATGCAAAAATGTGGATGAATCCTCCTACCACCTATTTATGGAATGCCCTTTCACTTTATAGGTCTGGAAGGAAGCTTCGACCAGGTTAGTTCAAGTTAGTAGATGGCAGGGATCCTCCATAGAGGAAGCCTGGAAGGATTGGTCGTCATCCAGATCAAATTAAAACATAAAAGCTTTAGCCCTCCTCATCCTTTGGAGAGTCTGCCTAGCCAAAAATGCAACAATTTTCAAAGATTCCTCAACTAGTCCGACCCACATTGCTATCCACGGCCTTGAAATTCTTTCACATTTTCCTCAAAAGAAAATTTTACCACCTCCAAGAGCGGTCGGAATTGAAGAAGTGGATAAATCAAAACCTTGGGATTTCTTTGACGGAGCAACTATTTCATCAAGTCAAAAGAGTGGAGGAGGGGCCTTACTTATGCTCTTAGACACACATTTCTTCACTTTAAAAATTGATCTAGGGAAAGGGACAAATAATTTTGCAAAGCTAATGGCCATAAAGTTTTTAATCACTTTCTCTATAGAAAAAGGGGTTACTTCTATACAGATTTTTGGAGATTCCCAACTGATAATAAATTGGTTGAACAAGACCCAAAAATGTCACAACACTAGACTATGTCCTTTTGTGGAAGAAGTTCTCAATTTATTAGACTCCTTTGAATTTTTTTCTCTTCATCATGTTTACAGGGAAAGAAACAAAAGGGACGATCAACTCTCTAAGGAGAGTCTTCAATTGGCTTTTGAGCAATGGACAGTAGAAGAATTCAGGAATGGCTCCCTTTTAGGAGCCGAGTCTATATATTTTTTGATGAATTAGGAAAATATCCTCCTACAGTTCATGATTATCTCTGGTAGAGGACAATTTTGAATGTTTCTTTTCTCTTTTGCGATGAAGGACAACGTTGGATGTATTACTTTACAGAAGTAACAACTCTCTGCTCTAATCACATTGATGTTGGGTTCGACAATTTGTATGCTTTTTGTGAGACATACAGGAACCGACAAAAAAAAATTGTGCTTAATTATTTCCTATGTAAATCAGACTTGTCTTATCTTGGTATCATTTATAAAGACCAAGAAGCAAGTCTTTTTTGACACAAGGGTTGTTTTATACCGCGGATATGATTATAATATTTTATGTTTTTTTTCCAAAGGAAAAAAAACTACTTTAAAAAAAAGTATTTTGATTTACCTCCTTATAGATTTACTCAAATTTCAAGTGTAGGCACTCATTAGATGCATAATTAAATTTTGCATCCAACGAGTACCCACAATGCATACTTTTTATAGACCCGTAGTGTTTATTACCACTCTTTTCCTTAATCCTATTGTCGTCTCTATTGACTTTATTTGGTAACAACACTACCTCCAACCACAACTACAAAAATCAAAACCAAGTATTTAGCTAGTAAAACTTTTAAAAATTCCCATATAAAAAAGCAAAAACAAACATACAAAGTAAAAAAATTTAATTATAAAAATAATAATAAATACAAACAAAATTCAACAAGCATGATTGGTTGTACACACAATTTGGTAGGTTCTTTATGTTTCACAAATAATGTTTAGTTTTTTTTGTTTTTCCAAGGAGAAAATCTATATTTTTATCAATATAAACGAAAATACAAAGTCAGATGCCCATGGAATTCATTAGTGCATTTAAACACTTGTCATGACATTCATACGCCCTTGTCTTCTTCCATAAAAATATAAAGATTATACCTAGACAATTACATCAATATCTTATCTTCAAAAAACAAACCCGATAATCAAAATACAACATCATTCATTCAATCTAAAGTCGTAAGATTGACCATTGTTTTTACAAAAAAACGAAATAGGAACTGAAATCACTAAAATTTAGATCCAAGGATCAATGTTAAATTCACTTATATGTCCATTTTGGATTATAGTAATAGTCTAGGTTCCTCGTTCCAGTCCAACTCCAGCTTTTGAGACCCCATATGCAAGTTTGTTTATGTTCCTGTAAATATGAGATAATGATCTATATGTGAAACTTGTGAGGAGATTAAGGACTTCATCATACAAAGGTTGTAAGGTAAAATTCCTTAGAGCGGTTTCTTTGCACATCCATTGAATAGCCAGTGTTGAGTTACCACAGATTTGTAATTAAGTTACACCATACTCGTGTACAAGTCTCATAACCAGTTTTAGAGCCATCATTTCACATAAATTATTGGTTCTTTGACCAATTCTGGTTTTTAAAAAAATGCTATGATTTGAAGATAAGTATAGAATCTATTCTAAATCTCCCTTAAGAGGGTTCCTCTGTGATGCATTGTCTCAAATAATGTTTAGTTGATAATACCATTATGGAAGATATTATTATTATTTTAATCAGAATTTAGTACATCATGTTTTTGTAGTGATATGTCATGCATATAAAAAAATCATGTAGATTGATGAACAACTTTTACATTAAAGCACCATGGAAAAAGGGAAAATAGTTCATTAAAATATTTATTATGCAATGTTTTTATTGCAATGTGCAAATGACAAAATTCATGGATGTTGAGTCAAAACTTGAATGTTAAAGTATGTTGCACTTGCAAATTGGATGGATTGAATTTTATTATTCAATTAAGAGGTTGAGTTTTGAAGGTAATATTTATTTATATTGGAAATTGTTGGGCCTGGGTGTAATAAATTTAGTATGGTATGGATTGTTATTGATTTCTTATTTTAACAGAAATAGTTAATTTTTGTTTTAAAATAGGATTGTGGTTGAACTAGACAACAAGATAATATGTAGAAAAAGAAAGGTAGTCACAACATGTAGACGAAAAAGTCCAAAATTGCCCAAATTTTCACCCAAAAATTGTGCCATCCAACCTACCCTTTCCCTATTTCTATATACTAGGCATGTGTATTTCCTAACACACTGATTTAAAAAAATGACAACCCTATGAAACATGATTAACACTAAAAATTACATAGGATTTGGCCCACTAGGGGCTTGTTCTTTGTTTCCAACATGAAGTTCCAAAGCATGTTCAATGAGGTGCAGATCCACATTGAGTGAATCCACTAAGTTGGCCCTTCCTACAACAAATTCCTTAGAAGACATGTATGGATGTTGTAGAGTTGCAATCTCTTCCTATTACCATGACAAACCAAAGCAAGATGAGGTCTCAGTAGAAGGATTGGGTGAAATGGAAGAAGGTTGTATGATCTTTGCTGGTATTTGGAGGAACCTTGCAATTCTAGAAACCATGGAGCATAGAGAACCCGATCTAGCTTCCAATTCCTAATATTTCTTATTTCCATTGTCCATAAAAATTGGAAACTCGTGCTCGCTCTCTATCGAAGAAAACATCTAGTGAATAAAATTAATGACATGTTAATTCTATTCTTGAGTTTTCTTTGATGCCCTATATTCGCACTCTTCTTGCCACCTTCCCATCTTCAAGAAGTGTTGATAAATTCACCTTGAGATTTTGAAACTTGGCATTCACACCTTTTGAGTCCTCTTCTAACCTTTGATATTTTACACAAAGCATAACAATTGAATAATCAATGAAAACTAGCTATGAAGATTCCAAAATCACCATAAAGACAAATTGATTGTGTTGTGCTTCACAACCTAAAATGCAAATATAGGCTCTAATCTCCTTCTTTGATAGGATATCCCACAAAAAAACCCGAAGTCAAACAAATCCAAAACATGGAGTCCTTGTCGGGGATCACCTGAAGCTCAATATCAATGATTTTCAAAGCCAGGGAACCATCCAAAACAATGATTACTTTCCCGAAGAAAAAAATAATAAAACCACATGGGATAATCAACCTCATCTTTCAACTGATAATAATTCCAAATGCGGGTGACGATGAATGTTAGGGTACTAGCCTCCACAAGGGATTTAACTCTCATTTTTTGTTCGCATGCTTGGTTTGACACACTTTCCAAATTAATATATTCATGGATGATCTAATTTTATGTCATGGTAAGGGGGGCATGACCAACACCACCCCCGCCCCCCATTTACATTCCTTCTCCTATATCAACCCCAAAATTAACCTTTGTATTTGCACTTGAATTATGGGCTCGAAGGATTTGAAAGAATCATTTTTTCAAACTTTTCTGCCAAAACTTGAGCTCTAATCATGATTTTGGCTAGGTCAATACCTTATAGAGTTTTTTAGCAATGCAAATGCCAAATAAATATAGAGGAATCCCCCAACATAGAAGCATTTGTTATTCCCCCGTCCTTGAGCAACACAAGTTCTTGATACATTGCCACTGCTTCTACTTCATTGTTTGAGGCAATGCCAATACGCCATGAAAAACTTAATCCCCAATTTCCATTGGGATTTAAGACGACCCTCGCCCCACACCTCTCACCTACCACCCCTTGGATTGTTGTTGATTACAATAGTTGCATAGGTAGCATAAATGTAAATCTATCATTAGAGAAAATTTGGGGTCTAAAAATGGGCCTTATAAGAAAAAAAGTTGTTGTTGAGTATGAAATTCAATATCCAATAGAATTTCAAGAAATTGGGTCATTGATAATCCTTGAGTTGGAACTATACAAGTCAAATGTGAAGATGTGTCATGTTTTTATTTGACAATAAATACATATATAACTCACATTGATTAAGATCATGGTGATATTTTATTGTCATATTCTCAATAGCCTTGGAATAATAAATATGGGGTATGTTATATCATCACCACTAGTCATTAAGAAAATAAATCTCTCATTAATTAAGATCATAGTGGGATAGTTTTTGGATTACAATCACTTTGAAATATGATAAACATTTATATTATAAATAACCTAAGAAAGAAAAAATTATTTTTTAAATTATGTTGAGTAATTTGGAGGGAAAAATAGAAACATTAAAGTATTAAGTGTGGGTACTCATTTGATACTGAAAAAAACTATCAAATGAGTACCACACTTATTTTTAGTCAATCCAAAATATATTAAAAACTATTTTTGGTTTTTACCCTTAAAATGTACTAATTCAAGTTTTATTTTATAAAACAAATTTATCTTAAGATTTAATGTGCATGTGTTAATGAAATAGTTTTTTATCATTATTATATTTTTTAATCATATTTATTAAATTTTTAATTTATTTAATTTTAAATTTAATATTGAATATACAAATATTAGTTTTATATGTAATAAATTTTAATTGCAATCCAACAAAATATTATATAAATTAAAATATTTGAGCACTATATTAGTTATTGTGTGCCAAAAATAAAAATCATGTTTATTAAATTTTTAATTTGTTTAGTTTTAAATTTAATATTAAATATACAAATATTAGTTTGTAATTCAATAAAATATTGTATAAATTAAAATATTTGAGCATTATATTAGTTATTTTGTGTGCAAAAGAATATAAATCTGTCATTATTATTTTTAACATTCATTTCATAACTCTACTTCAACCTAATTTACATGGAAATTATTATTAATGAGAAAATAAAGATTCACCTTTATTACATAACACATAATGTAGTATGATGTGGCATAGTTCCACTATTTTAATATTTTCCTTAGAAAGCCAATTTAAGACACCAAATTTTCTCTAATGGCTAGTGATTTTAATGATAATTGTCTTGATTTTGGCTCGCACCATTCAATTAGTCTAAAGCAAATGGGGATGGATTTTATAATGTGTCCACATGTTTGTTCTTGCATACTCTACAAACACTATAAGCATAGGTTGGAGAATTCTCAAAAAAGAAAGTGGGTGACCTTTTTCAATGGTTTCGCTTGGTTATCAATCATATAAAGATTGGGACAATAATATGGAAGATTTCTTTAATTAAACCTTGACATCAACACTTTCATTTTCTCTTGAAATGCAAGGATATGACTCACGAAATTGTCCAGCTCGATGTATGATTGATGCCACCTTTACACTAATCTATATTTCACTTTCACGAGATAACAATATAAGGCTATCACATTAACACCTTACATTACAATCCCGTACACCTCATTTCTACGTGGGTTTCTTAGATAATAACGTATTTAGGAACTCAATTATTGGAAGACAATTAGATATTTTCATCTCAATGTTGTTGATATTACCACATTTCTAGTAGTCCAAAATGTGTCAATTTGTTGAAGCACATGTTAGATAGTATATCCTTTGCAATATTATCAATTTGATCAATAGTAAATAGGGTCTTTATAGTCCATTGCATGTCCTTTATGACCTTTGAAGTCCATTAATGTGGATTTCCTTATAGGTTTGCATATATAAAATTGTTATTATATCTAAGATAATTATATTTTAGTCGTGTGATGTAAATCAAATTCAATGTTGGAAGTTCCATGACTCTATTTTTGCGTATTTGGTTTCACTTTGGCTTACTGATATCTACTTTTTTAGTCCCTTTTAAAAATTCCTTTCATTTGTGTTTGAGATTAAGATTTACAAGTCGATAACCTTTCATCCCCAAATTTATGGTTAGATAGAGGTTGTTAAGTGTATTCTTGTTCATCTTCTCATATATGAAACATAATTTATCCTTGCCAATTTTCCACCAAGTTTGGGGGGGGCATCTTTGAGATATTTAAAGATACCACCCAAAACTTAGGGGTTTCATAGGGTTAGGGATGTATAAAAAAAAATGTTTTCGTTATGTATAATCAATCATAAATTTGAAAAAAAAAAGATGGCATTATCAATTACACAATTTAAACACTAGGATTCAACTATCAAAATCATATAAGCAACCAACTTTGTATTTCTTATTATAAAATCATCTTGTTTAAATCAAAATGAAAGACAATGATACATAACATGTTTCTTAATTTTGGGAGTTCAACATCTAAATGTAAATTGCATAGAATCAAAGAGTCGAGGTTGCCATAACAAGATATAATAAAAAAACTAAAAGAGATGGAAAAAGCTTCAAGACTCATGTTAGTGGCCCACTATTCTTGCTCAAACTAGTCTCTACTCAGCTCATTGTGCCCATCTATTGTAGAAGGTATCGACATCATTTATGTCACAAACTCCAACCAATCCTTGTCACATCTTATTAGCTTCTTTTATCTATCCATCCCTTAAAATAACCCAATGTATTCTTATGCTAAATGTTAAATTTAACATATGGGTGCATACACACTAACAAACACATGGTTGTAGAAAATTATAAATGTCACATATATATTAATGAAATGTTGCAACAAGTACATACACATGAACTTGAGGAGGGCTATCCACACTACCCAAGTGCTATTCTAATATATCACTTCTTACAATGTCAATATATAGCACCTTTAGGTTGGTTAAGGTGATTAGACCACATAACCCGTGACCTAATATTATATTATAAACTTAGACACTTCACTTGATTCTCTCAATATATTTATATTTTAGTGTTATACTTTAACATTCTCTTTAACACAAAATTTATATTAGTTGCTTATCATCCCCTCCACTGAAGAAGAATCAAAACTTTTATACTTGCAACATTTTATAAAATGACAAACATAACTTTGAACATTGTATATTGGTCATCTTCCATCCATCGAGTCCCTTGAAAACCCACTTAGATACATACTTTGTATTCAACTACTTTTTACAGACCTCAGATCGCATTCACCCTCATGTTGAAGAATCATTGCTCTCTATTGTTCATTAGACAATCACGATACACTAGTGGATTGCATCAAGGGCATGGAGGGTAGACTAACCTGGAATTTTTCCTTAAGATATTCATAGAAATTACAATGCAAAGGCATGGAGGGTAGACTAACCTGGAATTTTTCCTGAAGATATTCATAGAAATTACAATGCAACACAGATAGGAAGTGATGCCAAAGCTAAATTATTTGAAATTCAAAATGTTTAATTTAGTCACATGAACCTTGAAACCAAACCCCAAAATAGAGATGAGTACAGAAACCATAAACAAAACAAATTTTATGAAACCAGTTCTTTGGAAAACAAAGAAAACTTAAATGTCCAAAGAGAAAGAGAACACATGGTAGAGATGGGATTTGGAAAACAGAAAACTTAAATGTCCAAAGAGAATACATTGTAGAGATTGGAAATGGAAACCATACACGATAAAAAAAAATCTCGAAGTAGTTAGGATCAGGAGAATATTGAAGTCTCCAAATAGAGGGATGAAAGCATTTCGGTGATTGTCTCATGAACACAAGAGCAGTGGTTGTGCCGCCTATATTCAAGGGTGATGACTTTACATCCAGTTATCTTGATTGCGTATAATGAATGAGAGCAATGCTCTACATTTCGCATGAGAGTGATCATAATGCAAGGTTTTGAAGAAGAATTCAGGAAAAAAATAATGTGCCCAACCAACCTTATGGTGTTCTATATTGAAATTATGATGTTATTAAATGAGATCAGTACTTATGTGTAGTGTGGAGAGCCCACCTTTGGATCCCATATACTTGTTGCAACAACAGTGATATTAGTTACTCATGCAAAGAGAACGGACCTCGGCAACAGAAACATACACTCTATAGCAGACGAAATCAACAACAAATAGACAGATGAAAATACAACATTTCTCGTTACATCGGCAGGAATATTTATCCTTGCATGAAGCAACCCTCATGGAACAAGAGTTCATTGGAGTTGAACTTGTTTCAGAGTCTATGAGGTCTCTTTATTGATAAGCTGGATGGGTTGGTATAGGACAGGCTCCCTGATCTTGAAAGTCTGAATAGGGCCTAAAAACGTTTCTTAATGTTTTTATGTAATGACGGGTCAAAATGACCTCCGGAGGACTGTAATAAATAGGCACAGGACAGGTATGAATAGCACTGGGACAGTCAACCTTTTCTCGATCCAAACATCAAACAAATTTTGATTTCAGCTCTGAAATATTAAACATAATGATTTTTTCAGCTCTGAAATATTAAATATAATAATGATTTTTTTAGGATATATATATTTATATAAAACAAGTGAGATCCATCTTAACTTGGGATCTATCAAGTTCATAGATCTGGAGTTAAGATGGATCTAAGATGATTTAGAACAATGAAATATATATGAGTGCATAGATTGCAAATATAACATTTGGTTTACCCCTATCAATCATTATTTAAAATATCCAAAGTTAAGATGGATCTATACTATTTAGATGGACCTTTTTCCACTTTATTTTACCATGTGAAAAGATACATGTTACACATCCAATGGGGTTGTAAGAGCATCTCTTTTCTTTTAATGCAAATAATGAACAACAAAACAATTGTGTTGTCGTAGAAATCTAAAACACTAGTATAGATCTATCTTACTTTCATATCTATTAGACAACAAGAGGGATCAAAAGAGCACAATAGCAAACCTCTTCTTGCTGAAATGTTTCAGGGTTAAGATGGAACTATACTAATTGATTTATTTTTTATCCTTTTAAATTGTGTCTTTCTTCATTTTGTTTTCTTTAAAATTTGTTGTTGCACATCATTTCATTCCATTTTTATTTTTCAGCACTTTGGACATACATGTCTCATCTCTTTTTCTCATGGTGTAAGAGTGCCTTGCCTCTTTCCATGTGATTAAGTGTTATAATAGAATGTATGCACTATTCGTTTATGTGATGATCAATTAATGAATAGTGCATCGACAACATGTGTAGGAATTTGTACTTCATCTTGGTAGTTTCCACCACTTATCCAAGGTTGAGCTTTCAGATTTGAAGCTAGAGTTGAAAGACCACCTAAAAACGATTTACGCCCAATCATTCCAAATAACTCGTGTATCCTCTCTTACTGTCATTGCTAGGATAGAGTTAGTCAATGCTTATTCCTCGAACATTGTCATTACTTCTTCTATGAGAAAAAAATTTCACAACTCGCGACCCTTCTGGCTTCCCATGGCATTGCTTTATCAAGTTTTTCCCATTATGGAAAATTCTCCATTGCTACATCTTGTAGGAGTCTAAGTGTGTCCCAATCCCATCATAGTTGATCACCCATTCGAACAAGCTATTGATCATTGCCTTGGTAAGCCATTATATCACCAACACTAATAAGATGTGAGACCCTCCTTCGTTGGACTCCTCCTTTTTCTCCTCAACCTATGGGGTTTTAGTAAGTCATTCCCACCTCCCAAGGGCATGTTCTTATGCATTACTCACTCATCCACCATTGGAAACACCACTTCAATCCAACTTGCATGTGTTCCAATATTCTTCCCTCTCGAGAGCTTACGTTTCTTGTTCTAATTCACTCTCACTTTAAACACAAGAACATGGAGAAAGATACACAGAAAATCATTGTACAAAAATATTTATACATACTACAAAATTGAGATTTGTGAATATAGCAGCTTAAAGATAATATTTTTTGCACTTAACCTTCTATGTAAAGGTTATGAGAGCTAGCCACACAAGTACCTCATGAATAGAAACCCAAACAAAGGGTCATAAAAAAACATGGAGAAAGATACACGGAAAAATCATTGCACAAAAATATTTATACAGACTACAAAATTGAGATTTGTGAATGTAGTAGCTTAAAGATAATATTTGTTAAACTTAACCTTGTGTAGAAAGGTTATGAGAGCTAGCCACACAAGTATCTCATGAATAGAAACCCAAACAAAGGGTCATAAAATTTTCCCTTTAATCAACATTATTATTAAGAGTCACCATCGTAACTTCTTTAAAAATTGTCAAGATTTCCCACCTTTAACTCTCCTTTACATTGCTTTTCAACCAATGTTGACATCAACAATGTCACAATAAAAATGTAAACAAAATAAAGCAAAGAAATTTATCCATCAAATTTGATAGCCTAACAAGTTTAAGACAACGTTACTTGACAACAATAGAATTTATCCTTCAAATTTGATAGCCTAACAAGTTTAAGACATCATTACTTGACAACAATAGAAGGTATATGCATCAATATGATCATCATGTACCATATTAATTCAAAGTTGGCTACATAGTATCACTATGTTTGTTGAACAAAAAGTTAAAATGTTAGATGTTTAAGCTATTAATTCAAAGTTGGTTACATAGTATCACTACTTTTGTTAAACAAAAGGTTTAAAATGTTGGAAGTGTAAGCTATTTTTGTGATCAATACACCATCAAAGTAGCAATTGATAATGCAATCCATTGTTTAATGGATAAACATCTTAAGTCATATAAACGCCACCCTTGCTCAAGCGTCCTACATCATATCCAATATGTTAAATTTTGATCACTTGACACTATCTCGCACAAACTCCATCATTACATATCACGTATGCAATTCCTCAGTTTTATATCTTCAAAGACAATATTCATAGCAATCTAAGTGTTTCACTTTGGAGCATATTAAGATACAATCTTCATTTCTTTTGTTTCTTCTTTATTTTGATTATAAAGGTAGAATAATATTTATGATAGTGAGTTCTACACTTTAAAACATATTAATTATAATATCACCATCATAATATTAAGGTAAACAATATTTATATTATTTTGATTTTATAAAGGTAGAGCAATAATCTTTGAGCTAAGAGGTGGTCTACAATCCAGTATGGAGGAGATGTCACATAAATAACTAAAGAAATAATAATAATAAAATACTCATATTAAAAAAAATGCAAGTCAATTTTAAAGTTAAAAAATACAAGTAAGCTTTAGAGTAAATAAAATTTACATTTGTAGTAGTTGACCAAGTGTAGTAGTTGACCAAGTTTACAATAATAAATCAACACACTTTGAATTCATATTAATACAATCACTCCATCTCTCTCAATCCAACGAGATAATCAAAGGTTGTGCACACAAGATAACAATGAGAGAGTATTTATTGTTCTACATCATTATATTTTGAATATGAGTTCTACACAATTAGAATTTGTATATTTTGAATTCTCTGTTTTGAATTTTATGGGAGAATATAGCAATCACAATCACTTTGAAATCATTTGTTCTGGGCAAGGATCGAACCCTCTCTGGATCTTTCATGTAAGTGTAAGCTTCACTGGTATTCTCTTCTCAAGATTGTAGGTTTTTTGTTCGGTTGAGTTTGGGTTGAATTCTTTTGAATTCTTTTTTTTCTAGATCGACTCTGAAAATATATTTGATATCCTTTGTGGAGGTTGAACTCGTCCTCTTCATGCTCTAATTTGTAAATTTTTTAGGGTTTGATTGAGCCCCACATGAGGCAGATTCAAAAAAGTATTTAAGGATTTTTTCACGAGTGCGTGCATTTTTTTTTGGTTTCTCCTTGGAGGTTTGGATTCACCCTTATTTGAAATGTTTTTTGTACATTTGATTGAGTCTCTTGATTTTTTTGTGCATTTGATTGAGTCTCTTGAGCCTAATTTTGAAACCAAACAAAAATATGAGGAAAAAAGGTGTGTAGGACGAACTTCATTTCAGTTTGTTGTTTTTTTTGACAATACTATAATATTTTTTTATAAGCTTATCTGGAAAATTTCATATTAACTTGAAAAAGAAATAGTACAATGTCTAACTCATGGTCTGTCACTGGGGATACCAAACTAGGAGCAAAATAGCAACTTGTTTATCCTCATTGTATTCAAGAGCAAAAATGAATTTATACTACATAACATAATATACTGGAGATTAAAGGAAGAGTAATGAAGTATGTGAGAAGTTTGATTAACATTATGATAACTAAGATGAGGAGGGGCGAGAGCCTCACTACCTCTAAAACTATAGAAACAAAAATTTAACAGTCCTAGCATTTGAAAAACTAAACATGCGGAGCAATATCTTCGGCAACAAGATCCTGGGGCTGAGCGAAGTTGGGCTTGGTGAAGTCCATGCTAGAGAGATTCTTGGTGAGAAGATTGATTTTGTGATCTACAAGTTTGATTTGATGTTGCACATCATCAAGCGAAAGAAGAATCTCCTGGTACGCTAAGTCTATTGTTTCGTAATACCTAGTTTCCTTGGTGTGAGAAGAACCGGTGTGAACCCATGGACAATTGTCTTCATTTACTGCTTTGTCGTCAATGCAATGTTTATGAACTTGAATATCAGCTTTGTGTTCTACATTTGGAGCCTCCTCGCGACATAAGGAAAGACCGGAGAAGAGGGATAACAAAAGGGGAGAACTAGAGAATAGTATAGTGACCAGATGGAGCCAACAAAGACAGGAAACAAACCAAAATATGGTGAGAACTCTGAGTGACGAGAGACAGAGTCACAAGAGGCAAAGGATTTGGCCACGGGAGGAGGGTGCCTAAATCCCTGGGAACGGACAAAGACAAGCTGGGACTGTATCTTTCCCATGCTGTGAGATTTCATTGCCATAATTGGCATAGTAACTGTCCAAAACCAGAAAAGCCAGAGAAGTATAGGAGAAATGAACGTCGTAGGAGGGGAGTACACCGTCAGGGGAGTAGTGCCTTCTAATAATGAAGACATGCATGCAAGATCAAGAGGAGTGGCCAGTGTAATGTTGAGGGATGAGGGGAGTAGTGCCTTCTAATAATGAAGACATGCATGCAAGATCAAGAGGAGTGGCCAGTGTAATGTTGAGGGATGAGGGGAGGATAGGTGTGCATGATCCCCCTCACCCGTTTTCATCCCTATCACCCCATCCGAGGGACTCTAATATTTATTTTATGAATAAAGAACTCAAATAATAAAAAAAAACTTATTTGAATTTCAAAGTAATATAATATATATTATTGTTTATAATTATGTCAGTTGGGTTTAGCTTAAGTGGTTTGTGTTGAGGGGTGTTTTCCCCCATCCAGGTTCAATTTCAGCAAGTGACATGTCGAGCTCTTAAATGAGCAAGCTATCGAAAAAGCCTCTCAATGCTTGATAGATCTGGGGTTAATATGGATCTAGGTTAGTAGTAATCAAAATACTACACTTTGAAACATATTAAAGTACATAATATCACCATAATATTAAGGTAAACCATCTTAATATCATGTATGTCATTCTATTTTCTAAATTATCAAGGTAGGACAATATTCATAGCAATCCAAGTGTTATACTTTGCAAGATATTAAGGCACAATTTTCATTTCTTTTTTTCCCAAGGAAATGTACTCGCAGAAAACCCTCCAAATACTTCCCCATGTTTCATGGATGGTAAGCAGTAATTACGAGGACTAGCCTTGGAGGAATCAAGAGAGTCGGACCTGTGACCAACAACAAGCATGATAAACTCATGTTTGGCTCTAGACCAATAACTCATGTTTGGCTCTAGACCAATTGAAATAACCGGGACTACAATTTCCCTTTCTTTTATTTATTTTTTGTTTTAATTATAAAGGTGGAACAATATTCATAGTAGTCTATGTACACTTTAAAACATGTTAAGGTACAATTTTGTTCATAGTAATCTAAGTGGACACTTTGAAACATATTAAGATACAATATTAACAATTACATTACCAATCAATTGAGGACCATTGTGCTCCATGGAAGTTGAGTTTTCAAAATCAATCAATGTTGGGTTAACCTTCGAATGGGTTGACATTGATAAGGTTTTCACAAGTCTTTAGTTGAATTTAGCATTCATGCTAATGTTGAGTTGGCAACATTGTTCTTAGTTGGCATTCAAACATACAATTGATATCTAATCATTGCCTTGATTTATTACTTCAACATAGAAGATGAACCATGTAGCACTAAAACTTGATATTAAATTTTTTTCACCATATATTACACATTTTTTTCCATGAAAAAAATTGCAATTTTTATTCAAATAAAAAATGGAAATCACATTCTTTATGTGCTCTTGGCACAAGCACAAGAAATAAATGATAGAAAAAACACTCCAACGTTTTTAGAATCGAGTACATAATAATCAAAAGATGATTCATCATCATCACCAATTGTCCTATGTAGCCTCCAAATAAAGTTGTAAAAAATATGTAAAATGCCCTTGATAGTCCTTAGTTAATACAATGCATATTAAGGAAAATAAAAATAGTGTTAAAAATATCAAAATACTAAACAATGTCTAAAAAGATTGAGATCCTTCATTGTGTCTGGGCTTCATTAATGGATTCCGCCAGAATTGTTGAGCTAGTTTCCACCTATTGACCATCTTTGGAAAGAGAATCTCCTTTGATTCTATGTGCACATCAGACATGTTTGAATGTGATAAGATTCAAACACAAATGAGGCTTCCTTGCCTCGTTAGAGGTTCCAATAAGATAGTGAATTTGGTTCTCACCATTTATCTATTTTACATATAAAGAGGAGTCACCATATATATGCGGTATCATTACTCTATCCATAACCATTCTTAGCAGCATACAAAGTGTCATCATCTCTACATAATTGTTTGACCCAAAACACAAGCCACTTTGTAAGAAATGTAGTGCCCATAAAAAAAAATCAGTATACCACCAACATTGCTAAAATCATTTTGTTTTTGCCTAGCACCATCAAAGAATTTCCAAAGAAAGGATTTGTCAATGCATAGCTTGCCAACTTTCCTTGGATGACTTTCTTATATCGACTCTCTATTTCCATGAACAAATGCACATACCTAATTATACACTTGGAAGGTGGGAATTTGCTTTCCCTTAAAGTTTACACAATTGTATGTCTTTCCCTTAAAGACATCCAACTTTCCTTGGATGTCTTTC
>ML858062.1:26638-43687 GCA_009831015.1 Picea engelmannii
ATATGTATTGCACTTGGTGTCGTTTTGATATATTCACGAGCATACTTTGGATATGTTGTCTCTAATTGTCTCTAATGCTTTGGAAACATGATTTAAAATCTTAAAAATATATTTTTTTCGTTAAAATTTAAATATTTTATGTAATTTTTAAAAAAACCGGTTCATTGAAACCGGTTCGACCGGTTTATTACCGGTTCCGGTTCCGGTTCAGGTTGGACCCTCAACCAGTTCCGGTACCGGTTTCGGTTTTTAAAACCTTGACCCTAACAGCAGGGTTTGGGCAGCCTTTGAAGGCTGCTACAGTCAGAGAAAAGGGGGCTGTTACAGCAACCCTAGCAGCAGATTTGAGGGCTGCTCTTAGGGCTGTAGCCTGTAACAGCCAGCATAAACAGCAGTCTGAGGCAGCTTGTAATAGGGCTGTATTGGGACCTGTGTGAGGACTGGTACAAGGAAAGGAGGGTTGAGGGGAACTGGGAGGGCTCACACCCTCAACCTACAGCCACACATGTGCCCGGAAAGGTAGAGATTGGGTGTAGTAAGGAGGGCTGTCAGCCCTGTCTTGTTACAGACAGCAGTGAAACAAGGAGAGGAGCAGGCCGGGGGCTGAAAGGACTCATCCACAGCCTAGGAACCTCAGCCAAGGATAGTGTAAGGCTGGAAGAACTCAGCCAAACTTGTGTAAGGGTTGCAGAGGCAGTGGTGAGTTTGGAAGGGCAGTGGATGCCCTAACCCTCAGCCTCAGTGCAACAGCAAGGAAACTGGGAGGGTTTCTGCATTGTTTTGTAAGTATTTTGGGCATTAAATTCCTGTGAACTATGCATGATTCAATTGCTGGCTGTATTTTCCGCCGTGTTAGGTTGTTAGGCACCTCAGTATGTTTATGTTCACAGTTCGAATTGTATTTTTGTGTATACTGTTGAGAACCTAGACCAGACCTGAGGTGTGTCTGCACCGAGTCTAGGCGCACATCAAAAATCTAACATACATGGGATAAATTGGTCCATCCAGGCACACAACATCTGATTGCATTTATAGAAGAAGTGTGCTTGCATGGCATAAACCCTAGGAGTTCACAATATGATTTTTTTCTGGGCCCAGAGGGCCTAAAGCATTAACACCACATAACCACTACAGGTTCATTAGGCACAAAGATTATTCAAATGATACAGAAATATCCTGTCCCCATCACTCTAACCAATGCGATATATATATATATATATAAGACCTGTATAGTATGACCCTTCTGGATCACACAAGTGTTTTCTAGGCCTGCAAGGCCCAAAGTGCCTACAATACATAACTACTGCAGACCTGCAAAACGCACACAATGGTTAAATGAACACAAACAACTCTAAATAGATAAGGACCTATACCAAGTCACTATTTTATGTCAATCATTTGGCACAGGTCCACAGTAGTCCAGGATTGCACAAAACTATCCACATGTACATGCAAATATGGTGATATAGTTTAGGGCTCATGCTTATGCATGTCCATTGTCAATATTTTCTTATGGATTGTAGCAATGTGGTTTAGGGCTCATGTTTAGACATGTCTATATTTTCTTACGACTTCCCCTCTTTTTCATCTTTTAGGCATGTAAAATATTTGTACTGATCCTGACTTTATCCCAAGAACCCATTCCTGAACTAAAACTTGTCTTGAGAAGCCAGTCAAGACTTAAGTACCTTAGTGTCTGGCTGATAAACTAGATAAGAGAGGTCCAGATTCCACAGACTGAATCCTATTCCATTATTCCCGAACTAAAACTTGTTTTGAGAAGCCAGTCAAGATTCAAGTACCCTAGTGTCTGGCTAATAAACTAGGAAGAGAGGTCCACATTTCACACAATGAACCCTATTTCGTTTATCAATGGTTTCATGCACTAGTTCTGACTTTATTCTCATTAACTGTCACCAGGATTGGATGTCGCATACTAGATTATTCTGCATTTGCTGCTTCTTCTCAATAACCAACAATTAATAAATGAAATAAAACAAATTTAGTTAGATCAATAACCAACTAATCAATGAAAGAAACTGCAAAGTTGAGGTACTAATAACATACAACAAATGCAGAAACCCAAGCATGTAACATTCATGTAGAATCAGGGATAAAACTATGCCAATCAAAATGTATTTGGAACTACCACAGCCAAAAATGAATAAAACAAAGAGAAACAGATACATAACTCAAGTTAGTAATCAAATGCTCCCTATACCTAGGTCTTCTAAATAAGACTGAACTCCTGTTGCCACTGAAGTAAATCTCAGTCTACGGTATTCAAGGGAACATTGTAAAATACATACTACCATACACACCCAAACAGATACTTCTCAAATCAACCAATGATGTGCCAAACCGTCTTTGAAGTTAGTGTCAATTCATAGTTATTGTCTTACATCAAAGTAGTGTGTGTGTGTGTATTTCCCATTAATTAACAGTGCACTAGACTGAAAATTACACTGAGCAAAAAGATTCACTATGTAAGCAGAACAAATAGGAAGGCAGGCTGAGGCTACATACCCGGTTCTGGTCGACAACATCAACAATTACAACAAGCTTCCCATAGTCAGGCCCATAGTTAACGAGGGCTACACGCCCAATCTCAACATAGCGTCTGAAAGGCTGCAAGCAATACCCAAAAATAAATATCAGACACGAATCAAAAGGCACCTGTTCTATTAATTTTCCCTTTGAAAAACCTGCTAACAATAGAAAATTTAAACTTTAGAATAATTATGGCAATTCCACTGTTCAATAGGTACAATGGCTACCAGACAAATATTTAAAATAGTTCTTCTTATATGTTGTCCTATAAAGGAAGTAGAAGAAAGCACTACTTAAAAGTTTCGAGTCATAAAGTTCCAATAAACATAGATGCAGAACAATTGTCAATTTCAGTAAAAGGAAACATTGACAAGGAAAGATGCATTGACGACGTGGTGCAGCTCCTTACCTATAAGGAAATCTAAAAAGACATGCCACGGGCTTGGAAAATAGAACATTGCAAGACAAAGTTCCTGATTTGAATATTGTATTTCTGAGAACTATATAGACAGGGCAAATTGACTCGTAAGTAATCCTTATGTACAACTTTAATAAAAAAGACAAGCCTAATTCTCCTGACACTGGGAGTCTGGGACAGTAGGATACAGGGACCGGTCAAAAATATATACACATATTAAAGTAAAAAGAAGTTTAATAAAAAAATTAAAAAGCATACAGGTCACATATGTCCCAATGTGTCAAACATAGCAACACAGGGCACACATGCCTTAAATAGGGTGTGTCACTGTGTCATGTTCCCTAGCTTTAAGCTGGGACAGCATGCAACATATCTGCTCTATACATTATAAAAATCAATATGGGCACTGGCAAACACTGGGAGATAAATCCCAGAAATCCACATCCACAAGAAGCAAGGGATTTGAAGATCAAAGCAAAACAATTAGACTTGATAAATGATGTTGAGATGAGGAAGCAGATCACGGTTTCAAGTCAAGCCAGTCAGGCGAAGGAAGATGAAGCTAAACACCAGAACAAGAGGATTCAGCAGTCCTGTACCCACTGCAATCACTGGTGAATATGGTGGCAGAATAGAGGAATATGAGTGAAACAAAGCACCTGAAGGTAATGGGCTATCTGATGTCTATTATTTTTGTTAAAAATCAGCGTTTTCTCTATGCATGTTGCTAATAGGCCTTTAATTCGCTGATGAGGTTGGCAAG
This sequence comes from Picea engelmannii, assembly GCA_009831015.1. NCBI lineage: Eukaryota > Viridiplantae > Streptophyta > Pinopsida > Pinales > Pinaceae > Picea > Picea engelmannii. The sequence goes on from ML858062.1 coordinate 30,370, forward strand.
CCTTGAGCTGCTCTACAAGGCTCCATTTTCAATGTGGTCTACCCCACCTAAATGGCATGTCATAAAGGGATGACATCAGGTGCAAGTCCCAGTTGAATCTGGCGGAATAAACACCCCTCGGACCTAGCATCTAAGCCAACAGATATCCGCATTATGCAGTGCAGCCCATCGAGGTGTGTTTCTGGATGCGACATCTAACAAACAAAAATATCCATGTAAAAGCCTCTTTTCCAGATCACTTGAGCGAGAACAGTATAAGGAGTATGGTAAGAAACCGGAATATTTTGTTTTCAAATTACACGGAAAGTAACATAAAACAGCCTTGCAAGGTGAGCAGCTATTTTGGTTTGTAATGTTATACCATTATAGGTAAGTAGATGGCTTCTCATGAAAGAGACAGTGATTACAGGAACAAGCTAAAAAGCGACCCACCGATAGATCATCAGGCTCCGAACAACATTTCGATTAAAAAAAAAAAAAAAAACCCTAAAAACCCCTCCTGTATATTAATAAAATACATCTCTCACAAATAAACAAAAAAACGCAAAAGCACTATACGAATCGATATAACTGAGGAAACACCGCAGATAAATGACTTGTGGATGTCCTACGAAAAAATGTTCAGACAGTGGATAAGTCTATTTATGCTGCCTCGTGGAAAAAAGGGCCATATCCATAAGCTGATAACTCCATTACAAAACAAAAGCCCTTGCAACTCGAACACAAGAATATGTACACGAGATAAAAGCAATATAACAAGGATTTTAAACAAAGCTTAGGAGATATAAAACGATCCCATGAAAAATGCACTCGTATAACTGGTTTTTGGATCTGTGTACGGAAGAAATGTAGCAGTGTTGTGATCCATACATTAAAAAACTAGCTTCAGGGACACAATAAACCGCTTACATAAACATCATAACAGACAACACAAACAGCAAGAACCATAGAATCCTAACCATGATGTGTCCGCACTCCTCTCACTCCTCGCGCTCCGCCAGGTGCCTGTGCCTTCCCACAGAAAACTAAGAAATCCGTCAAGCCTTTAGGACGCGAACTTAAAACCCTAAATCTTTAAAACTCTCTACACTTTAACGAACCCTAGTTGCTTTCTTAATTCTAGACCTAAATCTGACCCTCGCATTCTCACCTAGTGGCTCGGATTTGTTTAGCCTCGTCGAGTTAATTTCTAGTCGATTAATTAAAGTGTTGTATATGCCTTGCTTTAAAAAAATAATAGAGAAGGTACTAAGTTGGAGTGACACTAAGGATTCTAAGGTGCAATTTCCTTGTGGTTGTTTAATCACTAAGGATTCTAAGGTGCAATTTCATTTCCTTGTGGTTGTTTCAATTAACATAAGGGTCATTGTATATTGGGGTTATATAATAATATAAATCATTTTTTTCAATTAATGTGGGACAGTAGAGTCTAGCGTATAATGGAGGAGAAATTAGTTTACTTTTTATAAGAAGTAGAGGAGTTCATCCTAAAATCCATCTTTAAGACTAGGGATGAGTTGGTCAAAATCTAGAAACATGCAAGAGCTTATAAGAGCTTATAGTGATGAGATCAAAAAAAGTTGGAGGGGGGACTTTGCACTAGTGGAAACATTAGGGAATGGGATTTTTGGGGAATAGGACCAACGGTACAAGGTCTTTGTGATGTCTTAAATGAAAAGGTTCAAACTGCATCTAGAAGGGATAGTTGGCAGATTTCACAAGTGCCTAAAGGACAGGTTATCGGAGGAGATTTTATGTGGCGAAGGGATTGAGGAAAGGAGATCATTCAATTCATCGAAGGGAATGTCATTTCTATGTAGCAAGGAAATTTTGGAAAATATCACAAGTCTTGATCGAGGTCTAGGTGATCTTTCTATTAAATAATTGATAGGAGGTGTATGGTCTGAAGAGAAAGAGGAACATACTCCGGGTCATAGATTCAAATGAAGAAAAATGTGTGTTAAGTCAAGTCCAAAGAAGGTGGATTTGGTTCTCGAAGAAGATGTGGGTATCGGGGACATCATAAACCTGATGCAAAAATCACAGGGGGGGGCAATTTATGGGGAAACAAGTGGTGGAGGGATCTATAAGGAGATCATTGGAGATGAATTGGAGACAATTGATATGTACAATCCCAAATTCCACATCCTTGTTAGGGGATGTCTAACATTTGAGTTCAAAGCGACATAAGATCTAAAAAAGGTGTTCTCTCATAAGTGGTCTTAGGGCTACACCTTTCTTAATTTGCATGGATGGAACCCAGGCTTTAACCCTAGAAGAGAATCATCACATTTGCAACCAATCTAGGTGAAACTACCTAGGCTATTAACGAAAATGTGGAGCACAAAAGTTTTAAAGATATCAGGGAATGGAATAGGAAAATTCCTAAACTTACAGGAGAATTTCTCCACGAACGTGGACAAAAGGGTGGTGAGGATCCTAGTGGAAATTGATTTGTGTGAGGGGTTGCTTGAAGAATTGGAAATCTCATGGGGTAAATGGAATTTTACCCAAGATTTAGACTATTGGGATATCCATTTTAGGTATATGTCTTGTCATATCGTTGCCCACATTTAGAAGGATTGCTCCAAGCCAGCAAGGGAACAAGTATGGAAGGAAAAAGGAAACCTTAGATGTCTCTAATGTATAAAATGAGTATCTAATGGATATTATTAGGAAGGAAGATGAAGCCATGAAGAGATTGATAATGGAAGTAGCAACAAAGGAGGAGAAGGAGCAAAATGAAGCAGATGAATCTAGCAGTAAGGAGGTAGAAAGCTAGAAGGAGAGCTCTTTGGCTCAAGCATCAAGAAACCCAAATGATGCTTTGGAAAAAGGTATGCAACATAAAAAAAAATCTCAAAAACTCCTTGACCTATTCAAAGTTTGGTCTAGAAGAGGAGCATGGTTCACTAGATAGTTTTGTCCAAAATTGTGGTCAAGAGAGGGTTAAGGGCATACCAATGGATAGGGGAGAGGTTGATAATGAACTAGAGGTATTAGGAAAGGTTTGCATTGAACTTGATAACAGAGAAAATGGCCAACAAAAATTAGGGGAAAGCCCTAGTTCCCATTTTAGGGAAAAAGAGATAGAGGACTACTCCTTGAACTTAGAAGGGAGAACCAAACCCATATCCCTACTTAGGTTTAGAAAGGAAGTTATCCTGGAAGGGGCAGAGGGTGGGTTGGCTACTAATCCTAAGCAGGTTTCATCCGTTGGAAGAAAATCTTTTATTATACTAGGAAAGAAAAAAGTTAAGTCGGAGATTGGAGAAGGAAAACGATTAACCCTCAAAGGGGCCCTTAGAGAAGGGAAAGCCTCTTTGAAGGTGCCCTAGTGAAGATTCGTTCTCTAAATGTGAGGTGTTGTAGGGGGTGTCCACAATGAATTGTCCCTCAAAAGATGGTTTTCTATTTACAAGTCGGATATCATTTTATTACAAGAAACCATGTGTGAAGGAATTAAGGTGGTTGGAATATTGTCATCAATTATAAATGGTGGAGTTTCAAATCAATTGACTCGGAAGGAAGATTGGGGGGGGTTAGTAATAGGTTGGAGTGAATCCATGTAACTTATGAATTCTTCTTTGTTATCTACAAGATTTTAAACAGTTCTAAAAGAAAAGAATTTGTTAAAGGATTTCCAATAATTAACTTGTATGGGCCCTATGGGGATAGAAAGGATTTCTCGGGAAATTTAAAAATGAAGGAGGAGGTCAAAAAGCATAATGTGATCATAGGAAGAGATTTGAACTTGACATTGAAAGCGAGGGAAATATGGGGGAAGGTGCTAGGTTGGATCCTCTAACAAATTGTTTTAATCAATCGTTAGAGGAACCAAGGTTGTGTGATGTGGAATCTCAAGAATTGGTTCCAACATGGAGGAATTTCTAGAGTGGAAGAGAGGGGGTGTCAACATGCTTGGATAGGTACTTGGTGACAATGAAAATCCTGGAAGAGATATACGGGATGAGCTCATGAGTAGGGAAAGGAGGATCATCGAACCATCTCCCAATCATTCTCTAATTGGAGAAAGGTGACCTAAAACTTGAAGGGCCATTTAAATTATCCCACACATGGCGGGAGGAAGATATATTCAAGGAAGTGGCAATCAAAACATGGAAACAGTTTGACCCAAAGCAAGGAAACTCTACAATGTATCAATTTGCAGAAATTTAAAAAAATGTCAAGAAAGTGGTGGTAGTGTTGGCAAAGAACAAATCTTAGCAAGTAAAGAAAGAATGTGTTGAAATAAAAGAACAAATAATGGCCACCTATGACTTGAGTAGTGAAGGGATATTGTCAAAGGAAGATAAAATCAACATCAAAAGACTTCAAGGACTAAAAATGAAAATTTTGGAATAAGAGGAGGCAAAATAGAGACTAAAAAGCAAAGCAATATGGTTGGCAAAAGGTGACAACAACACAATTTTTTTTATAGAACTTCACAATACTTTATAGGAACTGAAGACATGGAAAAGATATAGAGTGGGGCATTTAAAGAAATTTTATTGGGGACAATACATTTCAGTCTGTTATTCAAGAGTCTCCAAATTCTATTATAGTATATATTATGAAGGTAGTCTCTTTCTTCCAGAGGATGTCCCATGATTGAAAGAACAAGAAATTAGAGGTAGAGGTATTCAAAGAGTAAATGAAATCAATTTTATTTTCCTTCAAAAAACTTGAAATTTCAAGCCCAAATGGTTAGAACCTGTAATTTTACTTAGGGTTTTATACTTTCCTAGAAGAAGAATTATTGAGGATAATAGAGGAATCAAGGTCCTCGAGAAAAATTTGGGGCCCTTGAACTCTAAAATTATAGCTCTGATTCCTAAAAAAAATGAAGTTGAATCCTTAGATGACTATAGACCTATTTCAATGTGTGATTCAGTTTATAAGATGATAGCTAGACTCGTAGCAAATAGATTAAAGGGGATCTTGTTGAAAGGATTCTCATAGGAGTAGTTTGGATTTCTGCATAATAGACACATTCATGATGCATTGGGAAAACCCAAGAAGGTCCACACTCAATACATGTTAAAAAATACCAACAATAGTGATGGAGTCTGATATGGCCAAAGCTTATGACAAAGTGAACTGGTTGTTTACAAGGTTGTTATTTATGCTTATATGAATGAAGACCCGAGGGGTTAATTGGAATATGGGATGCTTATCCTCAACTACTTATGTAGTATTGATAAATAAATCAACCTCAAGGTTTTTTTTATGCCTCTAAGGGACTAAGGTAAGGGTGTCTATTATCACCTTTTCTAGTCCTTCTAGTAGTTGAAGGACTAATTAGAATGATAAGATCATGCAGAAGGGAAGCAACCCTTCAAGGTATAAAACTAGGAAACACATTATCTTTAACTCACTTATTGATTGTAGATGATATAATATTGTTCGACAAAGGGTTAGTGAGAGAAGCAAATAAGTATAAAGAAGTCTTGGACTTGTACAATAAAGTAATTGGGATGGAGCAAAAGTCTTCAATATTTTTTAATGATGTTAGTGGAGTAGTAGAAAATCAATGTAAGTAGATTCAGGGTTTCTCATCATTTCCCTTTAATCAAGGATTAAAAATGGGGTTTTACCTAAAGCCAAATGGATACAAAATTAGAGATAAGGGGTGGCTCTATGAAAAAATAGAATGCATAGTGACAAATTGGTGTTACATCTTTCTAGGGGTGGAAGGCTTACATTGGTAAAAAAAAATCTTAAAGGAATACCATTGTTTTGGCTTTCCTTAGCCCATATTCTAAAGGGAATGTTGGAGAAAATAAGGAGAAAATGTTTTAGTTTTTTATGGACAAGGAAAAGAGAAAAGCATGCCATTACTTTCGTTAAGTGGAAGAAAATAGCAAGACCTAAAGAAGAGGTGTAATGACCCCACCTCTTGTTGAAGAGGTATTGAGAAGACTCAGTGGCCTAGGCATCCCCACTAAGCCATAGTCTCACACTAAGGGGAAGGGTCAACCAAACTAAAGTTGTATTATTAAGTTGACTTGATGAAAAGGTGAAAAAGAGTTAAAAGATAACTCAATGGAGGAATAGAAGCATTGGAGGTTGAGTTAGGAGTTAACCCTAGGGGTTAATCTAACTCAACAGAGAAATAGAAGAAAAGTATAAAGGGAAGGCTAGGGCGCACCTATTATTCATTCTGGATTTTGGTATTTTGCTTGTTGATGCTCTTGAACATACAGTTTTGAGGGTTTTGATATTACAAACCCTAGTGAGCAGCTTAGTGGTGAAAGATTCCACTCACCTAGCTCCAAGATTGGTCTTGGGGATGAAATACTCCACCCACACCATTCTACAGCTATCATTTATCCAGAAGGACTAGCAAGGTCGTACCATTTGGATCAGCAGGGTCGTACCATCTAGAGTTTTCTTGCAGGGGCGCACCCATTATTGAGGAAGAGTTTGATCCAGCCAAGGGAAGAAGCTTGAGAGTTTTCCAGCATTAGGGTTTTGCTTGCAATCCCTTTCTCATCAGTTTGAGGGCTTCTTGGAGGAGTTATCACGTCCCTATCATTTACTGCAGGTTGGGACGATTTCAGGAGGAAGGGTACGACTTGGAGATTCGACAATTCTCATATCTAGAAGGCTATAGGCTAGATTTGATCTTGAGACTTCTCTCAAGTGTTTGTGGATGCCCGATCTATCATCCGAGAGAGTTTCAGATGATTAAGAGGCCCCATTCAGCTAGGCCATACTGTTGGCCATATTCAGGGTTTCAGGAGGGCCATACCATCCTAAGGTTTCTGCAGTTTGAGGAGGAAACTTTAGTGTTTTAGCTCCATACTTCAGGAGGAGGCTTCCCTTGCCTTGATCTATCATTGGGGAGAGTTTGGTAGCATCGGGAGGTCTACATCTTTAGGAGGGCCTAACCCTTGGTGTTGTTGTCTTCAGCAGGCCGTACCAGCAGTCATCAGGGCTGTACCAGTTGCTTGAGGGGAGGTCGAAACCCTGGTCTTGCAGTTGAGCATTCATCTTCTATTGACAGCCTTTGGGAGGCTTGATTTGTATCTCTGGGAGCATTTGTATATAGCTCCATTATTGTCTTGAAGCCATCTACTTCAGATCTACTTCTCTATTGTACTAGGTGCTTTCTTTCTTATAATAAAGTTCAATTATTTGCTTGTGGTTCCTATCTTGTGCAATGTTGATGATCTTTATATGATTACAAGGATTCTTGTATAAATTTGTGGTTGAATAATTGAATAAACCCTAAGGCCGAAATATTCATGGCCAACCTGCATACACAATAAATAATAATCAAATTAGTGGTTAGTTAGTGATTCCAAGCAAAAAAATTGGCTTGGGATCATTACAGTGGTATTAGAGCTTCGATCCTCCAAACTTGTGGGGGATTAGTGCATGCAGAGGTACAGTGGGATATTTATGGGCATAAGGAAGAAACAACTCAGTGAAACAGAAGCCGAAATGGAGGGTTTAGGGGATGACCGTGAGCCATAAGGCTTGGCCTACTTAGCAGTCAAATTCCACAAGACCCTAAATCTTATAGAAAGCAACTTGGTCCATCACTTGCAGGAAAGCCAGGAGAAGAACTGAAGGGAACAGGCCAAGATCACTGAGACCTTGAAGAAGGTAGATGGGAATCTGAAAAAAATTGATGAGAACTAGACGATGATAACCCAACTATTGATGCAGATGACTCATCAGGGGAAAGACCCTGAGACGTATGGAAACAAGGTGGCAGGTGGATCTGGTGGATCCCATGGTGAAACTAGATACAATCTGGAGAAAGCTCCCAGATCCGAGGGGAGTCATGGGGGAGGCACGTCATATGGACAAATGGGTAGCAGGGCTAACCCTAGACCATACTTGCCCACATTCACATATGAATAGATGCAACAGGAACAGGTGGATGATTTTGTGGAGCAGATGGCACAGTGTACTAAGGAGTACTACGACTTGGATATTATCATTCAGAGTCAAATGTCCCTGGATCAATATTGCAAACTCACGTTCAGAAATAAGCCTAGGACGAACCACATGAGCAGTTTTGAGTTTGAACGAAGTGCAGGGAAGATAGAGATCCCATACTTTGATGGTACGACCAAGATGACAACACAGGCATGGATGCAAAAGTTGGATACCTATCTACAGCTTAATCCCATGAGGGAGATGGAAGCCATCAAATTTTCCACCATGTACTTGGATGGCAAAGCCCATGATTGGTAGTACCATGGACTCACCACACCAGGTCACAATCAGATATTGTCCTACACAGAATTCACTCAGAGGCTCATTGATAGATTTGATCAGGGAGCTCCAGAGCTACACTTCAGGGAGCTCACACAACTTAAACAAACAAGTACGACTGAGGCATTCATTGAAGAATTTCAGAGGTTGGTCATGATGGTGTAAGATATATCGCCAACCAGACTCATGATGCTCTTCACTAAAGGACTGATGGAGCCCTTAAAGGGTTGGGTAAAGGCTTTTAAGCCTACCAACCTACAGGACCAGCTGCTAGGCCAAAATTTATACCTAGATCACCTCTTAACACTGGAGGGAGAGACCAAAGGCCTCCAATGAATCAAGGAGGACGTGACTCAAGGGGTTTTGACAGGGGTTGTGGCAGAGTATATGAGAACACCAGGAGGGAACTGAAGAGGAAGCAACTTTGCTTCACTTGCAAAGAACCATGGAACCCGACACACAAATGCATAGGTCGTGGTCAAGTGCATTACATATAAGTGACTTCAGACAATGAGGAAGAGGAGGAGATCGGCCAGATACAGAACATTGAGGCCGAAACCATTGAGACAACAGAGGACGAGATCCCAGGATAGGACAATACGACTGAGGAGAAATCCACCTTAGCATCTATCAGCGGAGTACCCAAATATAACACCTTCCGAATGAGGGGAGTCTTGCAGGGACAAAAGGTATCAGTTCTGATTGATGGTGGAGCCTCTCATAACTTCATTGATTCAGCATTGCTGAAAAGAAGGCATATACCCACATTAGAGTTTGAAGGGTTCAAGGTGGAGGTGGCAGGTGGAAGCACTATGCCTTGTGACAGGTACATTCCTGGTATGAAGCTTACGTTGGGTAGGCATGAGCTGGTACAGGACGTCTATGTCATGGACCTTCCAGATACCAACATCATCCTTGGAGTTCAGTGGCTCAGTACGTTGGGGCCTATCACCACCAACTACAAAACCATGCAGATGTCATTTACAGAGGAGGGCGGACGTAAGGTAGTGCTCTGGGGCATGATAGGGAATGTTGCAAAGGTGGTCACAGCCAAGAGGATGGAGGCTATCTTCCAAAGGGATGAGATAGTATATATAGCAGAATGTAGGATTTCAGCACATGTGAGTGAGCAGGGTAAGGTTCACTACACCCCAGAGATCCAAGAAATCCTTGACAAGCACCACAAGGTGTTTGGACCAATTCCTCCAGGGGTGCCACCAGACAAGGGGTTTGAGCATTTTATTGAGCTAGAGGAAGGAGCTAAACCAGTCATCACCACACCATACAGGCATCCAAAGAAGTACAAAGACGAGATAGAGAAGGCCATCAAGGAACTTTTGGACATGGGGCACATCAGGCTGAGCACTAGCCCTTTTGCTTCTTCAATAGTGCTAGTTAAGAAGAAAGATGGCACTATGAGGATGTGCATTGACTTCAGGGCCCTAAATAAAAAGACAATCAAAAATAGGTACCCGATACCAAGGACTGATGAGCTGCTAGACGAATTACATGGAGCTGTCTACTTCACAAAGATTGACCTTCATTCTGGCTATCATCAGATCAATATGAGGGAGGAGGACATCTCAAAAACAGCTTTCAGGTGTCATTACGACCATTATGAATTCTTAGTGATGCCTTTCGGGTTAACCAATGCCCTAGCCATGTTCCAATCTTGTATGAACCATGTGTTCAACAAGCAGTTGAGGAAGCACATGTTGGTATATTTTGATGACTTGCTCATTTACAACAAGACGTGAGAGGAACACCTCTGGCATGTGGATTAGATTTTGTCAATCATGGAGGAACAATCACTATGCGCTAAGGAGTCCAAATGTGAGTTTGGAATGACAGAGGTGCTTTACTTGGGGCATATCATTGGAGCAAAAGGGGTGCAGTTACATCAGGAAAAAATAAAATCCACTATGGAGCAGCCTACTCCTAAGACACTCACAGAGTTAAGAGGATTTATGGGCATATGCACGTACTACAAGAAATTTATCTAGGGGTTTTCTCAGCTGTGTGCACCCTTGACCGATTTGACTAAGAAAGGAGCCTTCAAATGGAATGAGGAAGCTCAAATGACAATGGAAAAGATGAAGAAGGTGATGAGTACGTGCCCCGTCCTAGCTCTTCCAGATTTCGACCTACCTTTCACCTTGGAGTGTGATGCCTCAAGAGAAGGGATAGGGGCCTTACTGATGCAGAATAGGCACCCTCTTGCCTATGAGAGCCAAAAACTCAGGGGTCCTAAGCTACTCTACAACATTTATGACAAATAAATGCTGGTTATCATGCATGCACTAGCCAAATTCCGACAATATCTGGTAGGTGCACGGTTTGTGGTCAGATCAGATCATAACAGTCTCAAATACCTTTTGGAGCAGAAGGACTTAAATGAGAGGCAACAAAAATGGGTAAGCCAAATACAGGCCTACGACTTTGACATTGAATTTGTCAAAGGGAAGAACAACGTGGTGGCTGATGCATTGTCTAGGAGGCCATCCATCTTTGCCATGACAGGTGTATCAGTTGACTGGAAAGACCACTTGGTGATGGAGTATGCGAAGGATCAGTTCTCCTGTCAGCTACTGGATGGACATGTACAGGATGATAACTTCAGGATTATAAATGACCTCATCTACTACAAGGGTCAAATCTTTTTGGTTCCTGGATCGGCTTTCAAGGCCAAAGTATTGCAGGCATGTCATGAATCACTAATGGCAGGGCACCAGGGGATCAACAAGACGTACAGGCAGGTAAGAGAGAGGTTCTCATGGAAGGGCCTCAAGGAGGATGTAATAAAACATGTAAAGGAGTGTACTACATGTCAGGTGAACAAGGATGAGCATACTCACCCAACAAGATTACTACAACCCTTACCCATTCCAGAGCACAAGTGGGAAAACATATCCATGGACTTCATCACCGGGTTGCCAAAAACACAAGGGAAGGACTACATTTTTGTGGTGGTATACAGGTTGACGAAGTTTGCACACTTCTTCTCCATAGCCACATTCTTTAGCACAGCACAGGTGGTCGAACTATTTTTCAGGGAGATTTTCAGGTTGCACGGTCTACCCAAGACCATTGTCAATGACAGGGATAGCAGGTTCATGAGTACCTTTTGGCAGGAGTTGTTCAGATTGGTTGGTACGGCCTTGACCCCTAGTACCAACTATCACCCTCAGATGGATGGGCAAACCGAGATAGTGAACAAGTGGGTAGAAGGCTACCTCGGGAATTATGTAGTAGGGTAGAAGAAGGCGTGGATCAGATGGTTGCACTTAGGAGAGTACTGCTACAACACCACCGAACACGTGTCCATAAGCATGTCACCATTCAGGGCCTTTTACAACTATGATCCACTATCTTTTGTAGATATTGCTTTCGGTGACAGTAGGGCACCTATGGTACAGGATTGGGTACAACAGAGCCAAGACATTCTCAGGGAGTTGAAGAATCATCTACAGAGGGCACATAACCAACAGAAGGTCCAAGCAGACAAGCACATAGTTGAACGTACTTTTGAGGTTGGTGACTTAGTCTATCTAAGGCTCCAACCATACAGACAGGCTTCTATAAAAAGAAGCGGAGCAGAGAAGCTGCAACCACATTTCTTTAGACCCTACAAAGTTAGTAGGAAGATAGGGGTCGTATCTTATGAGCTAGAGCTCCCACAGGGCAGCAGGATACACAATGTCTTCCATGTGTCCTGCCTAAAGAGGGTCATCAGCCAACACTCCAAACCCATCGAGGTACTACCTCCCATGGACGAAGAAGGGTAGCTTGTTTTGATTCCAGAAGAGATACTATAGGTTCGAGAGATGAGGCTCAGGAAGAGAAGCATCAAAGAATACTTGATCAGGTGGAAGGATCTACCCATTGAGGATGCCACGTGGGAAAATGAACAAGTGGCGAGAGAAACATGTTTGGAATTGCTTGAGGGCAAGCAATTTCTAGCAGGGGAGACTGTAATGTTCCCCACCTCTTGCTGAAGAGGTATTGAGAAGACTTAGTAGCCCAGGAATCACCACTAGGCCATAGTCTCACACTAAGGGGAAGGGTCAACCAAACTAAATTTATATTATTAAGTTGACTTGATGAAAAGGTGAAAAAGAGTTAAAAGATAACTCAATGGAGGAATAGAAGCGCTGGAGGTTGAGTTAGGAGTTAACCCTAGGGGTTAATCTAACTCAACAGAGAAATAGAAGAAAAGTATAAAGGGAAGGCTAGGGTGCACCTATTATTCATTCTAGATTTTGGTATTTTGCTTGTTGATGCTCTTGAGCATACAGTTTTGAGGGTTTTGATATTACAAACCCTAGTGAGCAGCTCAATGGTGAAATATTCCACTCACCTAGCTCCAAGCTTGGTCTCGGGGATGAAATACTCCACCCACACCATTCTACAACTATCATCTATCCAGAAGGACTAGCAGGGTCATACCATTTGGATCAACAGGGCCATACCAGCTAGGGTTTTCTTGCAGGAGTGCACCCATTGTTGAGGAAGAGTTCGATCTAGCCAAGGGAAGAAGCTTGAGAGTTTTTCAACATTAGGGTTTTGCTTGCAAGACCTTGCTCATCAGTTTGAGGGCTTCTTGGAGGAGTTATCACGTCCCAGGTTGGGACGATTTCAGGAGGAAGGGTACGACTTGGAGATTCAACAATTCTCAGATCTAGAAGGTTATAGGATAGATTTGATCTTGAGACTTCTCTCAAGTGTTTGTGGATGCTCGATCTATCATCCAAGAGAGTTTCAGATGATTCAGAGGCCCCATTCAGCTAGGCCGTACTGTTGGCCATATTCAGGGTTTCAGGAGGGCCGTACCATCCTAGGGTTTCTACAGTTTGAGGAGGAAGATTCAGTGTTTGAGCTCCATACTTCAGGAGGAGGCTTCCCTTGCCTTGATCTATCATTAGGGAGAGTTTGGCAGCTTCAGGTGTAACACACCCACTATCATTATTTTTAAAAATTTTGGGGTTAAACTCCCACAATGGGGAATCTCCAGAAACCCTCATTAGCGAAGTGCCAATCCCTGGTTCAATATCGGGATTTGGGGTTCCTAATGTCAAAATTCATTCAC
>WSFP011400579.1:0-26537 GCA_009831015.1 Picea engelmannii
TCTAACTGGTTATAAATGACAACAATGGGTAATGAATAAATGTTGAATGCTAATTGATGAGTTTTTGTGCAAGAGGGCAGTTTTGGAAAAAGAGCCCCACACTCATTCACCCCCCCTCTAAGTGTGGTAGGTGTGTCCAACAATAAGTACGGTCACTCCTGTGCAAATTTTATACTCGATTCTTGAAACTTTTTCTTTTAGGTCTTCTTATTGCTCATTTTTTATTAGAAGTTTTATTTCATTTTTTATTTTCTCCAGAAAAAACTCTTGACAATTACAACATAATTTCCATTTCTCTGGTTATAGATTAGGTGACAATATTTGTACATATGAGACCTCTGTCATACTAAGTGATACTTCTTTGAAAATTCAAACAGGGCAGAAGCTCGTACCTTAGATTTACTCTTATATTTTCAACCAAGTAAACTATTTATTTGTCACATGTTTTGAGAGAAAGTCAATATCCTGATGCGTAAAGGTCAATTCTTGCAGTCTCTTGTCTCTCGGCTATCAACAAGTATCATGCATGACAGTAATATGAAGAATGTCAAGAATTTACACAAACCAAAACTCTGTGTGTTACTTATTTTTATATTTTTTTGTTTTTATGAAATCAACTAACCTAGTTTTATTTACAGTGAAAGTAAAAACTTACCGAAAAAGTGGAAAATTGTGAATCAAAACTAAGAAAATAAACCGGTATGTACAGTAAGAGTTTGGAAACTGATCATTGCATAAAAATTTTAAGGTAATGCCCATTGATAGGGGTGTTAAAGATTTTACCATCCATATTTTCTAACAAAAATGAATTGTTCCCTTCAGAAGCTGTGATTTTGAAAGGTCTGCACTAGATATGGTTGAATTTGTCATGCTTTCCTGAATCTTCCTTCCTAGAATCCCATTTTAAAACCAGGTCTCCAGGGAGGAATTTCTTGTCTTTAGAGTTTTGGTCAAATGGCTTTCATGTTATCCTAATACTTCTGAAGTTTCTCATCTACTTCAGCCCTATTCTGCTGGACTTCGATCAATTGATTTATTCTCCTGGTGACATGATTTGGTTCTTCCTTTTCATCTTGCTAGAGTTTCATTACTAGTAGAGACAGGTTAATAGGTAGTACCACGTCAGTCCCATATACCATTTGAAAAGGGAACATCCCGATTGATTTCTTGGTGCCTATCTGATTTTCCCACAAAGCATATTTCAAATGCACATGCCAGGCTTTCTTATTTTCGTTCATCACTTTCTTAATTATGGTGATCAAGATCTTATTTGATGATTCATCTAGTCCATTTCCTTGAGGATAGTACGTTGTAGAATGGCCCAGTACAATATTGTACTTTTGTAAAAAACTAACCATTTCCATAGATTTAAACGCCTGGGAATTATCTGTAACTATCTTCCGAGGAGAGCCAAATCTAGATAAAATGTTTTCCTCCAAAAAATTTATCACCACCGAATCCATAGAATTTCTGATCGGAATGGCTTCTACCCATTTGGTGAAATAATCTGTAGCGGTTAAGATCCATTTGTGTTGCGCGCTAGAGTGTGGATTAATTTCACCGATAAAATCCAACCCCCATTGTTGAAACGAGGCTTTTGTTTTAACTGGGACCAGAGGTAATGCAGGAAGCTTTTGCTTGCCTGAAAACAATTGGCAGGGGTTACAGTCTCTGACTTTAGCATTCACATCAATGAATAATTTCGGTCAATAATATCATGCTCTCATAATTTTATAAGTTGTTTCTCTCCATTCGTGATGTCCTCCACACACTCCTTCATGAAATTCATTTATCACTCTCTCTGTTTCAAATTCTACCAAGCAGCTTAGTAAAAATCCTAGAGGATCTTTCCAATACAATTTACTATCTGTGATACAATATTTTACTGTGTGCAATTTCAACATTATGGATTTAGAAGGAGCCATATCTTTTGGGCATTGAAAATTTAGAAAGTAAGAGACTATATATTTATACCAAGATGAAGAAGAGAACTCCTTGATTTGAGTTGTAGGTATTTGATCGTCGAATTCGTCTATGTCTAGAAATCCTTCACACCCTTGCAGGCTATTTATTTGAGCACTCTGAAATTAGATTCGACTAGTAGCTTAGCCAAACCCTGTCCTTTGATGAGCTTTGGTGGTTTCACCTCCAGATCAAATTCTTGAATTTTAGCAAGCCACCGGCCCCTCTTTTTGTTACTATAGGGTTGCACCAGTATATCTTTAACGGAACTGGTGGGTACATATGCAATCACTTTAGAATGTAATACATAGGTCATGAAAGCTTTTAAGGCCTTCACCATTGCATATGCCTTATTTTCCATTATATCATATTTCAACTATGTGTCTCTAACTATTTTGCTGAAGAATGTTATTGGTTGTTCGAACCCTTCTTCGTTCTTATGTAAGATTATTGCAGTGATTGTGTGTTAGGATGTGAAGGGGAAAATTAAGAATTACTTCAGATAATCTGGGCTTGCCAGCACTGGTGCTTCACCTATGAACTTCTTGATGCATTCAAATTATGCTTTGTCTTCAGTCGTCCATTTAACCTCGTTGTCTTTCTTAAGCATATATGTAATCAATTTCACAATTTCAGTGAAGTTTGGGATAAATCTTCTTAAAAAATAGATTTTTCCCAAAAATGACTGGATTTATTTTCTATTTCTAGGAATACTAATAGTATCTATAGCTTCAACCCTTTTTGGATCGATTTTAATTCCATCTCGAGATACTATGTGGCCCAAGAGTTTACCTTCCTTCATTGCAAAATGAGATTTCTTGGGATTTAAATACAAACCTAATTTACGACATTTCTCAAACGTTTGTTTGAGGTGTACCAGATGTTTTGCATCAGATTTAGAAAACACAGTTAGCTCATCAAGATAAATGACAACGAACTTATCTCTTTCGTCGACAAATATGATGTCCATAGCTCGCTGGAAAGTGGCACCTGCGTTCATTAAACCAAATGGCATTTTGTCATACATAAAGGTACCCCATGGGGTGGTGAACGATGTCTTCTCTTTATCATCCTCATGTACTACAATTTGATTGTAGCCTGAGAAGTTGTCAATCATAGACATTATATTTTCTCCAACCACATTTTCCAATATGTGATCCATTTTAGGTAATGGATAATTATCTTTGAGAGATGATTTGTTTAAATTTTTGAAATCTACACACAGTCTGATTTCACCGCTTTTCTTTCTGACCAGAACCAGGTTAGCCACCCATTCGGAATATCTGAGTGGTACAATGATCTTAGCCTCTAGGAGTTTTTTTACTTCCTTTTCTATTATAGGTAGTAATATGGGATTTATTTGTCTGAGCTTTTGCCTGAATGGTTTAACACCCTTCTTTAGAGGAATTTTGTGATCGATTATGATGGTATCATAGGTTATTAATTCATCATAAGACCAGGGAAAAACATCCTTATACTGCTTGAGTAACTCTGTATATTTTCTTTTCATTTCAGGGGGAAGGTATTTAGATATTTTTACCAGCTTAGGAGTTTCCTTAGTGCATATATCACAGTCTTCAACCTCTTCAGACTGAGGCTACCAGGTAGACTTTAATGGAATGTCATCATGATCAAATAACCTCTCCAAAGAAATTAGACCCTTAGTGATATAATTATTTTTTAGCACTAACATGCGATGATTGGTGATATTATCTCGAAACTCCTGAGGGTCTTCTCCTTCCTGCATCATCCAAGAAAGGTCATTCTGATTTTCTTGGTCAATATGCATTTCAAAAAAGTCATCCACCATTTCTAATAATTGTCTGATTTCTTCATCATCTTAGAACACCTGTCAATGTTGTATATTGTTTGGTATTGAGGGTTTGTGCCTCATTTCTATGTGATACTTCAATTTGAAAATAGTAGGAGGTACAAACATTGAGGCTTCTTTGGCCAATGAATCTGCCCATTGATTTTCTGTTCTGGGGATGTAGTGAACATTAACTGACAAGAAAAAAAACTCAATTAGATCCCAAGTGCAATTTCTGTAAGACCTCAACCTTGGGTGTTCGGTCGAGTACTGTCAATTTATCTGTTTTATGATTAATTATGCGTCACCATAAATTTGCAAGTTTTTAATATTCAACTTCATGTAAGCCTCTAATCCTAAGACCAGGGCTTCGTATTCGCACACATTATTGGTGTAATCGATGTCCCATTGTAACCTGTAAGAGAAAGGGATAACAAACTCGTCTCTGGGTGCCACAAAAATCACTCCAGATCCTGCTCCTTCACATGACGAAGCACCATCGAAATACATTTTCCAAATTCCTGTACTATATACATTTTTATTTGTCTTTTCTATTTTTTATTTTTCTGTACAATTGTTTTCTATACATTCATCTATATCATCACCAATTGATAAAATACAATTTCATAAATCCTGATCTGCGACATAAACAGTGTAATTATTTGGATTATGTGGATCACTTACTATATATTCCAGCCTTCTTTGTACAAACATGTGAACTTTTTGTCGAAGATCGGGATTGTAGAGTATGTCATGCCGATTTGAAGGGATCCTCCAAGCTTGGCACCCCAAGACCTAGATAACAGCATGCCATACTTTGGGGGAATATCAGCAACAACCACATCCATTAGAACACTTTTTACTGGAATATGTGCAAGATTTACCACTAAATCTTTAATCATGCCCACACATTTAACTTTTATCGAATAAAAGGAATACAGATCTCCATATGGTCTGGTAATTTCGATACCAAGTCTATCCATAATAGCTTTGGGCATCACATTGTGGGGAGCTCCAGAATCCAACATGCAATTATGGAGTAGATGATCATGCACAGTTAGTGTAATGTAGAAAGGAGCGACAGTATCTTTGGCACCTTCAAAATGTGGACCGAAAATTATATTCGGTTTATCATCTTCCAAATTTATAACACCGGCCTGACTTTCAATATCTGAAAAAAATATCATTTTGCCAATTTTCTTTCTGTATGTAGGAATTTTTTCCAGTTCAACTAGAGGTACCGGGATCTTGATTTTATTAATCTCATTTTCTAGGTTGAAACCTCTTGTTATCTTATCAGTCTCTCTAGTTTGGATATCTATCTCCTTTTTTTTTTACTTGTTGGCTTGTGTTTCTTTCTTTTCAGCTGTTTTTATTTCTGCAGTCTGTGTTTCAGCTACTTTTGTTTTAACAGTTTGTATTTCAGTTGTTTTTGTTTTGTCATTCTGTGAGTCAACTCCTTTTATTTTGGAAATCTATACTTCAGTCTCTTCTGGAGCTGGCTCATATGCTTCACCTCTCGGCAATATTTTCTTTGGTTGAGCAGTTGCTACATTTTTACTTCTAGGCTTTAAATTATACTTATGTTGGAGCTCGGCCATTATATTATCGGTGATTCCTTGATAAGAAGAATCTTTTGTAATATTTATGCTATCATCATTATTAGACCTGTGTTCTGCATTTAAATACCTTTCATAATCTTGCCTCGTCAAATGAGGTTGTTGACGATCATCGCCAAGATTATTCATATCTTCCTCTAACTCCTCAAATTCTTGCATGTCATCTCCCCCTATAAAATTTTCATTTTTAAAGGGCGCCTAAATCTTTTGATCTTCATTTTTAATTTGTCTTTGTTTCATTTGAGGGTTAGGGTTTCTCCTTAAATCTTTTCTAGTGAATTGATCCGTTTTAGATTGATCTAGTTCCATATTCAAAATTTTGTTTGATAGTTCTTTAATTATTTTTGCCATATCATCCATTTTATCTTCTGAGGACCTCCTAGATCCAGAGGGTCCTGCTTGTTCTCTAAATCATCTGGTTTCTTTATTTCCTGCTTCGAATTTAGTTTTTAATTTTCCAGATGCCATCATATTTGACTCAATATCTACAACATCATCTTGCATTCTAGTGAGATCGACAGCTCTCCTGTCTCTCAATAACGGAGCAAAATCAGGCTTGAAAGCTCCGGCGAAAGTTACTTTTGCTGCAGGTTGGGAAGGTTTAACTTCAGTTGGGATCTTGTTGTATAATTTATTGAATATTTGAGTGAATTCGAGAATTGTTTCTGAATTTTTATTTCTCAAAGCTCCAAACTCGGTTAAATAATAAAGATGATCTTTTCTTTCTCCCCATTGTCTGAGAAAGGCGCTTTCTAACTCGTCATATGATCCTATTGAACCCGTCGATAGTCCTCAGAACCAGGTTCTTACCTGTCCTTTGAAAGTTTGGAATAACAGTCGTGAATAAATATCCTTGTGCTCGAGGCCAAGAATGTCATCTAATTGATCAAAGAAATTTATGTGCTCAGTCGTGGTTAGGTCTCCCTCTCCTGTAAACTTTGGCAGGTTTTTCATATAGTTTTCAGGTAAATCATGGAGGGGGAATGGGAGGACCAAAGGATCATATCTGGCAACTACTTTAGCAAAAATTCTAGGAGGTGGGGGTGTTTCATGACCGCCTCTTTCTCCTCCTCTGACACCATGTCCTCCTCCACCTCTTCCACCTCCACCACCACCTCCGCCAACACCTCCTTCGCCTCCGGCACCACCTCTGCCAACACCTCCACCGGAAGCAGCCATTGATAATCTAGGGTGAAACTTGGAGATTGTAGAGAGGGTTTTCAAAGACATGAAGTGACCTTTCGGCTACTTTGGGATTAAGTAAAAGAGGTTTTAGGAACTGACTTTTAGAAGACAGAAAAACTAAAAAGGGAGAAAACAAGAGACGAGGACTGGACTCTTCAGACTTGAAATATAGGTAAACGTGAGAACCAGTGGGAGTCGAATCAAAGTGTATGATATATTCTTCGAAACTTTGGGAAGTTGGAAACTTTACTTCAGGAACTGATGGAATATCGATCGAAGTAGGTATCGATGTAGGCTCTTTACCCTTATTGGTAAAGGAGGTAGTTGAATCAATTTCGACCTTCATCATAGATAAAACCAATCTGGGGTTTATGATTTTGGCTTCAATTCTATCAGCCGATGTTTCTTCGAAAAGGATTTGGGTGGAAACTTCTTGCAGAGTTAACGGTTCAAGTGGAAACTTAGCATTAGACTCTGTGGGTTTAGGTTGGTAAACTTTTCTTGTGGACGGAGTGGTTTTCTTAAGGTATCCCCTTGGTTTTAAAAACTTTTCAGGGTCGGAAACGGGCGTGGGATTCTCACCATCTGGTTTTTGTCTGGTATTCCTTCGACCGAATGCTAGTTTATTAATTGTGGAGTCATCGAGTGAAAAATAAAAATTAAGCCTTATAATGTATTCAATCTTTGTTCACTATCAAAGAGAGAAACTTACAATGTCATTCTCCCAGGGAAAAATAAATTCGTTTCTCCGTCCCCATCAACGGCGCAAAAAATATGTTGTTCTTGAGTTTGTACTTAAGGCTCAATGTACAATGTCAGGCATCAGGAAATGATGAAATTTAAAATAAAAAAAAATTATATCTCAGTTATGTGAGAAACAATCCTTAAAAAGAATTAATAGTATGACAACTCAGAGGTCGTTTTTTGTGTCTGAGTTAAATTTGAAAATATCAGATGTAATGGGAGAAAAACATAAAGTTGTTAGACAAATCAAGGCATCAAATACAGAAGAATATTACTTTGTTATAGAAGAAGAAAATAGATAATGTAACCTTAAATGAAGCATAAAATGTAGCAATCTAATTAATTCACGGGTCTTGTATCTACTAATAGTAAATACAGAGGAAAAAAAATTTGTTATTAGATAACTTAATGAAACATAAACACAGTAGATGGTGTACTAAATTGCAATCAGGCATTCATCAAGGAAATATATGAACAAATGCTAGAATGTGGAAAGACAGAAGAACACATAACTCAAATGGACGAAATGTGGAATCTCTGGTCTACACTTGTATTAATTCTCAATGAGGAGAGTTTTCTCAATTACAATCGGCAAGAAGCGTCCTTTGTTCATTCTTTCGAATATGCATTTATACAAAAGTTCTCAACCTCAAACGGTTGGAATCCCTCTATCTTCATAATAATTAAAATTGCAAAATATAGAAACTGAAACGCTTCATTTGGAATCTTCTTGATCTTCTAGTTATGTTGGCATGAGAATTTTCCCTTTTTTGTCTACTAGATCCGAAATAGATAATGTACACATATTTTATTAATTTGTTTCCACATGTACTACCTTTTCCCTGCTCAATACATTTGATGCATCTACCCACAAATTGAGCTACCAACCCAGAAGATTCTTTTAAGTTATTAGCCTCAAAAATGTATAATTTCTTTTCCAACTGAGGCAATATCTCTTCTTTTCATCTATCCTCTGAAATAATAGACTGCAGTTGTAGATTAGGATTCACTAGCCATCTATCTATTTGAGCAATATCTACCTGTTTTATCTGTGATATTTTAGCTTGGGCTTCTTCCATATTTGTTTTAATGTCGAGCTGATGTTTGGCTATATAAATATGACCTAGTGTTCCAGAGTTATCTTCTTTATCAAGGCCTAATAATTCTTTGTTGAGTGAACAAAAAAACTCTTCACAAGATTCTTTCATTTCCTTAGCCATTTTCCTACCTTCAGCTATGTTTGACTCCCAAGTCTTTAGTATAATATCGCCTCTGGTCTGCTCTGAAATGGACAATCCAGAAGCCATATCTCTTCCTTCTTTTTTTGATGATATGACCGCTTCTTGTAAGGTAGTTCCGGCAATGATTTCCTCTCTCTCTCTCTCTTAAAACAATATTACTTAATGCTTGATCCATCACCTAAGAATGATTTTGGACGATTTTTACCTTAGAGAGCAGGCTTTGTTGTGCTTCTTCCAATTTCTTTCACACTTCTAGTGCCTGAGCTTGGAACATTGTTATATCTACAGCCATGCTTTCGGTAGAGCTTAATTTGGATCGTAGTTGTCGTACCAACTCTTCTTGCTGGATGACCTGTTCTTGGCCTTCTTAGGCAGTCTTATCTATCTCCTCAAGGTTGGATTTAAGTTGTTGGATTTCTTGTTTGTCGCTATCTCTCATCTGCTCGAAGCCCTTGTTGACCTCACTTCTGATTTCCTCTTCTACAATCTTTATTTGGTTTTGTAACTGGTTTATTAGCAGGTCTTTTTGCTTCAGCTGTTCTTTTAAGGTTCCAACCGAAAATTGGTTGGTTGTTGCATAAGCTCCCAATGAACCTGCTACTTATTCAATGAATTCCACCTCTTCTAAGGCTTATCCATTAGTTATTACTCTATATATTTTGACCGTTGTACCCGCCCTTTGATGTGTTTCTCTTTTCACCACAACTTTCCTTTTCCTGCTAAAAAAGAAATCGGTAGGAGGTATCTCTTCTATAGGAATTGGCATTAGATATTCTATAAATACTACCTTTGTACTGGGGTTCCCTCTGGTGAACTATAAAAGTGTGATAAATTGAATGGGGTTGCTAATTTTTGTGGATCATTGCTTCCTGATCGCGTATGTGGTTGATTTATCTGGTGTAGATAATGGTCTATCTTCTCCTTTCTTTATTAATGTCTCTGCTTGATCTTCAACCCGATTACCTGATACATATGTATCTGGGATATATTCTTTCTAGTTTGAGATCTCATTGATCCAGGTGGATATCGGTGGCCACCCAACTTTTCCAACTGGCTCAAAACAGTTTTCTCGCAATTTTGGTAATTTACTATTTTAAGCAGTTTTCACTTCCGGAGTTGTTTTGAGGCCCTAAACGATGTTTTTTGGGAAAACATGTTTGCAATATCAAAGTTTATTCGATATTGCGCCTAAAATGAATCTCCTCAATGTTACATTTCCAATGGGATATCGTGCGCCTACAATGGAGATCGTATGCAAAAGTTACAACCCAGGGAAGTTGATGTACTAACTTACCCAAACGGGGCCCACATGACTTTTGGCGCTTCATCTCCTAGGGTTAGGTTTTTCGATGTCTAGGGTTTTTGGCATTCCTGTTTATTGTAAAAAGTCCTTTAGAGCTTCATTGTAATCATCTTCTTGTGAATGCGAGTAGTCGTGACATCTCTTCTCAGAGATAAGATGCCACCATTCTAGCGAGTCTTTCGCTCTGTATTTTTACAGTCTCTATACATTTCTTTCATTAATAGAAATCGCGTATTACTGTATATCTTTTCCTCTGCTTATATTTTTGATATATCTGCTATATTATTTTTTTTCTTTCAATATCTCTGTATATTTCTGTGTTATATCTTCGCTCTCATTTCGTGCCAAAAATAATCCGGATCACTTAGTTTTCTCTAAGTTTTCCTGGGTTTCTTGTTTTCTAGAGTTTATAGCTTCTGAATCCTTGGTCTTTGTTTGTTGCGTATCTGGAGACGTCGGGACTCCCCCTTGTAAAAGTTTAGGGAGGATACTTCTTCGGTGCCTCTGAAATTTGTAGAATTCAATCATTCTTTCGGGTGACAGGGCTCGAACCCAGCCTAAGACCTCCGGATAAGATATCGCTCCTCGGAAAACCTCGTCTTGAGGAGAATCCTCATGTTCACACCTTTTCAGACCACAAATATCCATATGGTTACCCACAACCTTCTGTGGGTCGTGCTTCTTGAATTCAATGTTTACCAGCTTTATTTCTTCTAAGGTCGTGGCCTCCACTCTAGAGTGGCCTAAATCCAATAAAGAGAATGCACCAATGTGTAAGGGAAAGGATGTCCATACATTTTTTTGTACTCCTTTGAG
Source organism: Picea engelmannii (assembly GCA_009831015.1). Lineage (NCBI taxonomy): Eukaryota > Viridiplantae > Streptophyta > Pinopsida > Pinales > Pinaceae > Picea > Picea engelmannii. Next base: position 10,681 of record WSFP011400579.1, read on the forward strand.
TTATTTTCTAATCCTGTCGAGTACAGCTTATCATGCGACCTCGTGGCAGACTAGTCTGTCTCATAAAAGTTGTGGCAGGGCATATGGAGGAACTGAATAGCCAAAAACGCTGATATAAGAGAAGTGCTCTTCGAGGTTTCAACCTGCCAGGCTACCCAAGTTAGCCGCAATTTTATCTGAAATTCTAGGAGGTGGGTAACCAAATATAGCAGTGTGCATCGAAACCACTACCCAGTTACATATTTCATAGAAGAAATCTTCCACCTTGTCTTCCCAGAGCTTCAAATGATAGATGTGAATTGGTTATGTGATATTTGGAGTCCAGCTCCAACCCATCAATGGGAAAGGTGTCATGAAGCAGATTGCATCCATAATATAAGCTGACATGAATAATGAATAAATAAAGGAACTATGCGTTGAAACAAGAGAGTCGATGTGTTTCGATCCTCCAGGGATCATCATCAGGAGGAGTTGTCCGACAATATTTTGGCCCAGTCGAAAGAATACCCTTCCGCCATTGTGTGTATCATGGGTACCCATGGAAAAATGAAATGCCCTATGTTCTCTTTCCCATAGAGCCTGCACATAATCATGGCTATGTACATGAACTGCAGTGCTTAAAATGAAATTGAGTATGTGTCGTGAGAATCGGCTCTAAACTTTTCGGGGCGTGAATACCAGTCTTTGATCAGTTCAGGAAGGCTTTTTCCAAATTGATCACACTCATTCTTATTGAAATCTTCTAAGAAATTGGAATTGTAAGTAAAGTTTGGTGTTGTGGATAGCTTGTACATAACATGTATGTGCTCTAGTTGAAATGATCCAACAACTACCTTCTGAGAATTGAATATAGTTCTAGTTGGGATATCTACATGATCTAATGCCCATCCAATCATATCATTGTAGGGTAAAATTTGTGGCCTTGTTTCTACCTTGTTCACTTCTGACTCAGCAATAATCTTTTATTTGGTAGACAAGTCTTCCTTTTCGTTGTTTCTTAAATCATCCGACCATTTTATCAGCTTGTATTGCAAGGTGTTGAATACATCTGTCCAGGCTTTAACTGTATCTACGCTTCTGGGAGATGTGTCAGAGATAACTTCTGCATTCTGGCTTGAACTTTCACCAGTCTCTTTAGGCATTTTCCATGGAGCCATGGTATCAAGTCTCAGGATTCTATTATCTGTTACAGAAAACAAGAATGCAGAAAAATTATTATTTCACTAAGCCAACTCTGTGAAAACGAGAATGTAATTCAGAAAATGAAAAATCTTCTTTGCCTTAAGTGTATCTATTTGCATAGAGATTTACCGACAACGCGTTTAATTCCTTTATTCAAAATATTTGGGTGATAAAGCAGGATATTATTTGAAATCATTTCCCTAAATCAGCTATTAATGTCATTAATGCTCGATATTTCGTGATCTGGGAAAATCATAGAGATCATTTGAATTTACCTGCATTTAAAACCAACGTAAACTTTACAGGAGATAAGATTGTTTAAGGTGTTAATAAATCAAGTTTATATTGTTAATTAATCGTGTTTAACCTTAATCCATTTGGGGTTTGGAGTCCCGGGTGATCTTATTTCATTTCAAGCTATGATCCTCGAATCGCGAAATCGTGATTTGATCAATTAATATTAATCTTGTTTAACATTTTAATTAGTCATGATTAATTAAGGGTTTCGCGAATTCGGGTATTGGGATTTCAAGTTGTCGTTCAAGATAGGATTTAATTATCGTTAATCATTATTAATCATTTAATTAACTCGGTTTAATATAATCTAGTTTTGCAATTTCGTATATCGAAACTTTGGTGGTTGCTCGAGGCAGGGTCCCTGAATTGCGAAGTCATGATGTGATTAATTAGTACTAATCTCTTTTAATGCCTTAGTTAACATGGCTTAAAACTTATCAAAGTTTCGTGATTTCGTATGTCAAGACATTGAGACTCTTTATATGTTGGATTGTTAGGTCTGTGAAACCCTGAAACCTGATATTTTGAAGATTGTCTTTAGCGATTTGATCCTTTAACTAGTGGGCGGCTCCAAAAATTTTAAGAACTTAGGATCATTGTATTAAATGGAAGACCTCATCAATGGTGATATCCAAGTGCACGTTTGTCTTTTTTTAATGAGAATTAAACCTATTTAAGTCTAAAGTTTAGAAAAAATATATGTTTCAACACGCTCAAAGCTATGTATCAAAGACTCTGAGTGGCACTTGGTTTTTAAGTGTCCCAATGGCCTAAAAAAATACATCCAAATAGATATGGATATTTTGGACATCTCCTCATTGGGATATGTTTATCGATATGTTGTCAAAATTGAGAAAAAATTTAAGCAACGGAATAAGCGGGAGTTTGGGACTGCAATTCTACAACATTTGAATTCTGGTAAAGTTGGCCCTAACTCAAAGAACATGGTACAGAGTAAGTAAATCCAACCTCAAGACAACTATTCTAAGCCACATGAAAAAAAGGGTAACAGAAGACGAAGAAAGACGCTATAAAGTTGTGTGAATTCCACAAAATCCCCTAGCACAACACTGATGAATGTCACTTGAAATAGACATTGTTGGATGATATTAAATAAAATGAGTTAAACGTTGACTCAGATTCTAACTCAAAACAATGAAATCAAATCACCAATGCATAGCATAGTTCTACCATCACTACCACAAAGATCCAACCAGAAAAATCAGAGGAGCTTGAGGATGGGGAGCGCCTCTTCCATTCACAGATGTGGGTGAAAAGGATACCACTACATTTCATTGTTGACAGCAGGAGCCAGAAGAACTTGATCTTATTTGAGGTCATCAAGAGACTGAAGCTTCCAACAATGTCGCACCCTCAACCATAGACCATCGGTTGGTTGAGCTAGGGACGAGACCTTCCCATTAACCATTCGTGCCACATGTCCTATGGCATCAAGTTCTTCAAATATGAGGTATTGTGTGATGTTTCCCCACTCGAATATTGTGATGTTATTTTAGGAAAACCTTATATGTGGGAGCGTCATGTTATTTATGAGTCCCATCCACGTAGTGTCATTGTTACTTTGGGAGGTCAACCCTATAGGGTACCAGAGGTAGTTTTGACTACTGCAATTTAATTGGTCTCTACAAAATAGAGTCGGAAGACAATCTCTCAGACTGCAAATTTTTTCATCTTCATGGTTCATTCAGAAGGTGAAAAAAATGTAACTATGACTGCCATAACTTATGCAAAATATCTCTCTACACATCAGAAGCAAGTGGACAAGATTGTAGTGGAAAATAGAGATATCTTCACTTCACCTACAGGGGTTCCCCTACACTGTCAATTCAAACATTCCATTGACTTGATACCTAGTGCGCCCTTACACAATGGTCTAATATGCATGCACTCCCTTATGAAGAATGAGAAAATAAAGTGTTATATTCTCGATCTCATCCGCAAGGGCCACATTCAATCGAGCTACTTTTTGTTTGGGAGACCAATTAGGTTGGTTGATCCAGGTGGATATTGGTGGCCACCCACCTGTTCCAAATTCCAACTGGTTCATCTGGACAGTTTTCACTTCAGCACGTTTCTCTGTAATGGGGAAATTTATTTGTAATTGTGGGTTCTGCACTTACGGGGTTGTGTTGAATCCCTACACCACATCCAGGTGGATATTGATGATTTCCCACCTTTTCCAACTGGCTTATTTTAGAATATTTCATGTCAATACATCTTTTTGTACTTCCACGACCAAATGGATCTCTAAACAGTGTTTTCTTGGCTTTACACAGTCAAATTGTAGACAGAGACAGAGTTTGAAGGCATAATGCATAGTTCTCGAAAATACATTTCCAATGGGATATCACACGCCTAAAATGGAGATCGTGTGCAAAAGTTACAAACCCAAGAAACTAGTGTACTAACTTACCCCAACGAGGCCCACATGACTTTTGGTGCTTCATCTCCTAGGGTTAGGTTTTTGGATGTCTAGGGTTTTGGCATTCATGTTTATCATAAAAATTCCTTCAAAGCCTCATTGTAATCATCTTCTTGTGAATGAGCATAGTCATCACATCTCTTCTCAGAGATAAAGCTACCACCATTCTAGTGAGTCTTGCACTCTGTATTTTTACAGTCTCTATACATTTCTTTCATTAATTAAAATCATGTATTGATGTATTTCTCTATTTCTGGAAATATTTATGTGCATTTCATTGTAATATCTCTTCTTTCATTTCGTTCTGAAAATAATCTGAATCAGTGGTATCAGCGCAGGTTGCTCTTGATTTTTTTCAGTGCATGTCCCCAACGAGGTCCGAGTATAGAAATTTGGGTCTTGAGCTTGTCTCTCTTGAGTAAAATCGCTCTCGCATGCCCAATAAACCCTCTATGGTGGCAGAAAAGAAAAATGGTCGAGTAGAAAATTTTGTTAACTTGTTGCTTGAGCAAGCTCTCGCGTGACAGAGGGACGGAATGGTGGAGAATTTTTCCCACATCCTTCAACACCTACCGATAGCAACAGACACATATTCATCAAGCGGCCACTTTGAAGGAACCTATCCCTTCAAGGTACAAGTTAATTTTGATATTCATGTATTTGAAGGTCAGATAGATGTAGATGCCTTCGAAAAATGGTTGAATCTACTAGAAGGTTATTTCTCTGTTCACAATTTTTCTAACAGGGAAAAGATCACCTTTTCATTCCTAAAGTCTCTCCCCCATGTTAAACATTGGTGGGAAACTTACTCGGAGAAAAGTTCCACAGAGAAATATGGAATATATGGGGTCGAGACCACTTGGGATTTTTTCATGGATGTGGTCAAGGAAAAATACTACCATGTTGATAACTATGAAGACCAGTACATGAGATGGACCACACTGCAGCAAGAGGAGAGATAAACAATGTCGGAGTTCACAAATACTTTCCATAATTTCTGCACCAAACTAGGTATCAAAGACTTGAGCGGCATCTGGTTCTGAAATACCGTGGGGCTCTGCATAGGTACATCCAAACCGAAATGGATTTCCTAAACATCTCACCATTGGTAGCTTCCTATCGATATGTTGTCAAAATCGAGCAGAAATTTAGGCACCAAAACAAATGGGAGTTCGGGTCTGCAAATTCGCAACAACCAAAGCATGGTAAAGATGTCCCTAACCAACAACCTCCTAAAAAATAGTCCAAGACATAGGAAAATAAGGGTAAAGGAAAGATGAAGAATGACACTGGGAAGTGGTGCGACTTCCACAAAATCCCCTGGCACAACACCAATGAATGTCACTCGAAACAGTCATTGGTGGTCGAGGTCAAATACAAGGATATGAACCCTCATTCGAAATCTAATCCAGAAAATATTGAAATTATAAAGATCATTGAAGAAAACCCCATTGCTAATGTCACGACCACAACAATTCAACCACAAGAACTAGTAGATATTGAAGATGGGGAGTGCCTCTTCCATTCACAGATGTGGGTGAAGGGGACCCCATTGCATTTCTGTGTTGATAGCGGTGGTATCTAGAAGAACCTCATATCAACTAAGGTTGTCAAACAGTTTGGGTTGTTAAAAACACCACACCCGCAGCCATACAATATCAGGTGGCTTCACCAGGGACGCGATACATGTGTCAACCAGCAATGTCGCATGTTCTATGGCATCCAACCCTTCAAGGATGAGGTAGTGTGTGATTTTTCCCCTCTTGATGTCTGTGATGTTGTTTTGGGCCAAACATATATGTGGAAATGTCATGTTTCTTATGAGTCTTGACCTTGTAGTGTCATTATTACTCTGGGGGGTCATCTCTACAGGATACGAGAGGTAGTTCTCACTATTGTTCCACCAAAACAATTCTGCAAGGTAATCTCTCATACTGCAAAATTCATCCTCTTCACGGTATGTTCAAAGGATGCACAAAAGGCCATTGCAACCACTACAGCCTCAACACCTTCTATCTAGCAGAAGCAGATTGTAGATATCGTTTCCTCGCCTATGATGGTGCCTACAGGTTGGTGGAACAGATTCAACCCTGCCGGCAAAAGGTTCATGACCAAGCAGTGCAACATCTTCACCAAGGAACGCATATCACCAAGATTTAGATTCACAAAACACTTTTCCCTTCTCTCCAGGCACTTAGCATAATGGATACCATTTCTTCCTAAAGGGGGCGGATTGATCCAGGCAAATATTGGTGGCCACCCACCTGTTACAAATTCCAACTGGCTCATCTGGACAATTTTCAGTTCAACGCGATTCTCTGTAATGGGGATATTTATTTGTAATTTTGGGTTCTACACTTATGGGGTTATCCTGAAGCCCTACACATCATCTAGGTGGATATTGGTGGCTCCCCACCTATTCCAACTAGCTTATTTTGGAATTTTCCATGTAAGTACATATTTTTGTACTTCCAGGGCCGTTTTGGGTCTCTAAACAATGTTTTCTTGGCTTATCACAGTCAAACTATAGATAGTGTTATAAATTTATGACATAATGCATAGTTATCAAAAATACCTTTCCAATGGGCTATCACACACCTAAAACGGAGATCGTATGCAAAAGTTACAACCCCGGGAAGTTAATAAACTAACTTACTCCAACGGGGCCGACATGACTTTTGGCACTTCATCTCCTAGGGTTAGGTTTTTGGATATCTAAAGTTTTGGCATTCATGTTTACCATAAAAAGGCCTTCAGAGCCTCATTGTAATCATCTTCTTACGAATGAGCGTAATCGTCATATCTCTTCTCAAAGATAAAGCTACCACCATTTTAGCGAGTCTTGCACTCTATATTATTACAATCTCTGTACATTTATTTCATTAATAGAAATCGTGTATTGTCGTATTTCTTTTTTTCTGGAAATGTTTATGTGTATTTCATTGTAATATCTCTTCTTTCATTTTGTTCCAAAAATAATCTAGATCAATGGTATCAGAGCACACTTCTCTTGATCGTTTTTCAGCGAATGTCCCCAACGAAGTCTGAGTATAGAAAGTTGGGTCTCAAGCTTGTCTCTCTTGAGGAGAATCGCTCTCGCATGCTCAAGAAACCCTCTATAGTGGAAAAAAACAAAAATGGTGGATTAGAAGATTATATTAACATGTTTCTTGAGCAAGATCTCGTGCGACAGAGGGACAAAATGATGGAAAATTTTCCCCGCATCCTTCAACACCTGTTGATAGCAATAGGCGCATCTTCATCAAGTGGCCACTTTGGGGGAACCTCTCCCTTCAAGGTACAAGTTAATTTTATATTCCCATTTTTTAAGGTATGATAGATGCAAATGCCTCAAAAAAATGGTTGAAGCTACTAGAAGGTCATTTCTTTGTTCACAACTTTTCCGACAGGGAAAAGGTCACCTTCGCACTCCTCAAGGTTCTCCCCCATGTCAAACATTGGTGGGAAAGTTACTGGGAGAAAAGTTCCACAAAGGAATATGGAATATATGGGGTTGAACACACATGGGATTTTTTTGTGGATGTGGTCAATGAACAATACTACCCTGTTGATAACTATGAAGACCAATACATGAGATGGACCACACTGCGACAAGAGAAGATCCAAACAGTGTCAAAGTTCACAAATAATTTTCATACCTTGCACACCAAGTTGGGTATCAAAGACTCTGAGTGGAATCTAGTTCTGAAATACCATCGGGCTCTACATAGGTACATCCAAACTGAAATGGATTTCCTAAACATCTCATCATTAGGATATTCCTATCAATATGTTGTCAAATCGAGCAGAAATTTAGGCACCAGAACAAATGGAAGTTCGAGTTTGCAAATCTACAACAACCAAAGAATGGTAAAGATGGCCCTAACCAACAGCCTACCAAAAACCAATCCAAAACACAGGAAAAGAATCATAAAGGAAAGATGAAGAATGACACTGGGAAGTGGTGCAACTTCCACAAAAACCCCAGGCACAACATCGATCAATGTCTCTCAAAATAGTCATTGGTGGTCGAGGTCAAAGACAAGGAGCCGAACCCTGATTCAGAATATAACCCAAAAAATATTGAAAACAGACATATCATTGACGCAAACCCCACTGCTATTGTCGCAACTGTAAAAATTCAACCAAAAGAACCAGTAGATCTAGAAGAGGGGAAGCACCTCTTCCATTCACGGATGTGGATGAAGGGGACCCCGTTGCATTTCGTTGTTGATAGTGGAAGCTAGAAGAACCTCATCTCAATTGAGGTCGTCAAACAGTTTGGGTTGTCAACAACACCACACCTGCAGACATACAGCATCAGGTGGCTTCACCAGGGACGAGATCTTCATGTCAGTTAGCAGTGCCACTTGTCTTATGCCATCCAACCCTTCAAGGATGAGGTAGTGTGTGATTTTTCCCCTCTTGATGTCTATGATGTTGTTTTGGGCCAACCATATATGTGGAAACGTCATGTTGTTTATGAGTCTCAACCATTTAGTTTCATTATTACTCTGGGGGGTCATTTCTATAGGATACCAGAGGTAGTTCTGACTACTATTCCACCAAAACAGTTCTGCAAGGTAATCTCTCATATTTCAAAATTCATCCTCTTTACAATCTGTTCAAAGGATGCACAGAAGGCCATTGCAACCAATGCAACCTCATCACCTTCTATCCATCATAAGTAGATTGAAAATCTTGTTTCATCACCTACAATGGTTCCTACACAATGCCTCCACAAGTCTAGAGACAACAGGTTGGTGGAACAGATTCAACCTCGCTAGCAACAGGTTCGTGAAAACCTTCCACAAACCAAGCAACGCAACTTCTCCACCAAGGCACACAACTCACCAAGATTCATATTCATAAAATAATTTCCCCTCCTCCCCAGACACTCAATGTAATGGAGACCATTTCTTCCTAAGGGGGAAGGATTGATCTAGGTGGATTTTGGTGGCCACCAACCTGTTCCAAATTCCAACTAACTCATTTGGAAAAAATTTAGTTCAGCACATTTCACTATAATGGAGAAATTTATTTTTAATTGTGGGTTCTACACTTACGGGGCTATCTTGAATCCCTACATAGTATCCAGGTGGATATTGGTGCCTTCCCACCTATTCCAACTGGCTTATTTTAGAATTTTTCATGTCAGTGCATCTTTTTGTACTTCCAGGGTTGTTTTGTGGATCTAAACATTTTTTTTTCTTGGATTTCCATAGTCAAACTATAGACAGATTCAAATTTTGACAACATAATGTGTAGTTCTCGAAAATACCTTTCCAACAAGATATCACACGCCTAAAATGAAGATCGTACGCAAAACTTATGACCCCGGGAATTTAATGTACTAACTTACCCCAACGGGGCTGACATGACTTTTGGCGCTTCATCTCCTAGGGTCAGGTTTTTGGATGTCTAGGGATTTGGCATTCATGTTTATCATAAAAATTCCTTCAAAGCCTCATTGTAATCATCTTCTTACGAATGAGCGTAGTCGTCACATCTCTTCTCAGAGATAATGCTACCACCATTCTAGCGAGTCTTGCACTCTGTATTTTTATAGTCTCTGTACATTTCTTTCATTAATAGAAAATCATGTATTGTTGTATTTCTTTATTTCAGGCAATATTTATGTGTATTTCATTGTAATATCTATGCTTTCATTTTGTTTCGAAAATAATATGGATCAATGGTATCAAAGCAGGCTGGTCTTGATCGTTTTTCAGTGCATTTCCCCGATGAGGTCTTAGTATAGAAAGTTGGGTATTGACATTGTCTCTCTTGAGGACAATCACCCTCGCACACCCAAGAAACCCTCTATCTCAGCAGAAAAGAAAAATAGTGGAGCAGAAGATTCTATCAACTTGTTTCTTGAGCAAGCTCTCGTGCGACAGAGGGACGAAATGATGGAAAAAATTTCCCACATCCTTCAATGCATGTCGATAGCAATAGGTGAATCTTCATCAAGCGACCACTTTGGAGGAACCTCTCCCTTCAAGGTACAATTTAATTTTTATATTCTCTATTTGAAAGTCAGATAGATGCAGATGCCTTAGAAAAATGGTTGAATCATCTAGAAGGTTATTTCTCTGTTCACAATTTTTTCGACAGGGAAAAGATCACATTCGCACTCCTCAAGGCTCTCCCCCATGTCAAACATTGGTGGGAAACTTACTAGGACCAAAATTCCACAAAGGAATCTGGAATATATGGGGTCAAGCCCACTTGGTATTTTTTTGTGGATGCGGTCAAGGAAAATACTACCCTGTTGATAACTATGAAGACCAGTACATGAGATGGACCACACTATGGCAAGAGAAGAGCCAAACAGTGTCGGAGTTCACAAATACTTTCCATACCTTGCTCACCAAGCTGGGTAACAAAGACTTTGAGCGACATCTGGTTTTTAAATACTGTGGGGCTCTACATAGGTACATCCAAACTGAAATGGATTTTGTAAACATCTCATCATTAGGAGATGCCTATCGATATGCTGTAAAAAATGAACAGAAATTTATGCACCAGAAGAAATGGGATTTTGGGTCTGCAAATCCGCAACAACCAAAGCATGGTAAATACATCCCTAACCAACAACCTCATGAAAATTAGTCCAAGACATAGGAAAAGAAGTGTAAAGGAAAGATGAAGAATGACACTGGGAAGTCGTGCAAATTCCACAAAATCCCCTGGCACAACACCAATGAATGTCGCTCAAAAAATTCATTGGTGGTCGATTTCAAAGACAAGGAGTCGAACCATGATTCAAAATCTGATCTAGAAAATATTGAAAACAAACAGATCATCAACGCAGACCCTGATGTTATTTTCGCGACTCATCTCAGTTGAGGTCATCAAATAGTTGGGGTTGTCGACAACACCACACTTGCATCCATACAACATTGGGTGGCTTCACCAGGGACGAGATCTATGTGTCATCCAATAATGTCGCCTTTCCTATGTCATCCAACCCATCAAGGATAAGATTGTGTGTGATGTTTCCCCTCTTGATGTATATGATGTTGTTTTGGGCCAACCATATATGTGGAAACATCATGTTTTTTATGAGTCTCGACGAGGGTCATCTCTATAGGATACTAGAGGTATTTACGACTATTGTTCCTCCAAAATAGTGTTGTAAGGTAATCTCTCATACTGCAAAATTTATCCTCTTCACAGTCGATTCAAAGGATGCAAAAAAGACCATTGCACCCTTATCACCTTCTATCCAGCAAAAGTAGATTGCATATCTTGTTTCCTCACCTACAATGGTTCCTACATAATGCCCCGTCAAGTCGAGAGACAACAAGTTGGTGGAATAGATTCAACCCTGCCAGCAATAGGTTCGTGAAAGCCTTACGTAGGCCAAGCAGTGCAACTTCTCCACCAAGGCACGCAACTCACCAAGATTCAGATTTAGAAAACTCTTTCCCCTCCTCCCCAAGAACTCAACACAATGGATACAATTGCTTCCTAAAGGGGGGGGATTGATCCAGGTGGATATTGGTGGCCACCCACCTGTTTGAAATTCCAACTGGCTCATCTGGACAGTTTTCAGTTCAACACGTTTCTTTGTTGGATTTGACCATAATATATTGTGATGATCAGATCTATGTGAAGCTTTCAGAGAACCCGGTGTTCCATGATAGGTCAAAGCACATTGAGATCAAGCATTATTTTCTGTATGATAAAGTCCAGAGGGGAGAAGTGGTTCTCCAGTATATCTCCACAGATGAGCATATAATAGATATTTTGGTAAAGCCTATGTCCAAGATGAAAAGTTTGCGTACTTAAGGGACAAGCTGGGGCTCATGGAGAAGACTTCCTTATTGAAAATGGAAGTGATTACTCCCAGGTTGTCAAGGAGCACTGATATGTTATTGATTTATGGACATTCATTTTCCAGTTTAGAAAATGATCCAGGTTGAGCAGTACCTTTCCAGTTCAGAAAGTGGTTCGAGATTTCTGACAGACAGTCATTTTCCAGTTCAGAAAATGGTCCATATCGGGCAGTCATTTTTGTATTGAAAATGGTCCAATAGATTGTTGATGTACCATAGGCAACGATTCCCATTGTGGCCAGTGTGGGGGACTGGTCTAGGATAGCAATTCTTCTTGGTAGTCACTCTGCGTAGTCGCCAAGTAGAATGTTCTGCCTCGTTGGGCAATCATTCTTTCGAAGTTCACAGTTGTGATCAGTTTCAAAGAATGGTATGTTTTGAAGGTTGGTGTGGCATAGCCATTTCCATAGGAAATGGTCCAGATAGTCATTCCCTAGGTCAAACTCATTCTCTCCAGGTTGCACTATGATTAGTGTCTGAGGAATGACCCAGTTAGGTGAATGGTCCAGATTCAACAATCAAGGCTAGGAATTCCCTAGGGCGGACTCATTCTCTCCAGGTTGCACTATGATTAGTGTCAAAGCAATGGCCCAGTTAGGTGAATGGTCCAGGCTTAGAAATTAGGGACAATTATTCTTCTATGCTTGGAAAGAATAGTCCAGATATCCCATGGTTTATTTTTTACTTTCTAAGGGCATACGCTCTTCTAGATCTCACAGATGTGAGTGGAAGACTGTCCCAGATGACTGATTTTGTATCATGATATTTTTATGCAGGTTGATATCAGATGATATGATTTTTGTGGAGACTATATGTCTCTTGATAGTAGTTGTATGTTATTGTGGTGGATGGGATCCACTGATAGTGACTATGTGTCATTGGTTAGTAGTCGTGTGCTACTAGGAGTGGTTGTGTACCACTAGGTAGTAATTTTGTACTATTATGGATAGACACAGTTGTGTTCTATTGGATGGAATTATTTTGATTACCATGGAGACTACCACTAGTGTTGGAGATGATTTCCAGCTAGATGAATAGTCAAGTGTGTTGATGGACAGACATTCTGCAGGCGGAGACTGGTCCAGGTTGATAGATTGTTGGTGTACCATGGACAGTTATTATTCTAGGACGTATGTGCGGATTAAAAGAATGGTTCATCTCCTTGAGCTCACAATAGTGACCAGAGTGGTAATATTGGTACAGGACAGACATTTTCCCTGATTTCACAGTAGTGACCGGAGGGAAAATGGTCCAGGACAATTATTCTTCTAGGATGTATGTCCGGATTAGAATAATAGTCCTTGTATCCCATGGCATGACTTCCAGCATCTGTTGGAACAATTATTCTTGTAGGACATATGTCTGGATTAGAAGAATGGTTCTTGTATCACTCTGTGGAGTGAGTGACTTATTCAACATCATGCATGATTACTCAGATGGAGTATGGCTTTGAGAGATGATGTAGTTGATACTATCATATGATATTGATAGTGATAATGTTTCTCATGAGTTTATCTACATGATCATGAGATAGCATGTGTGGCTATGATGATGTTACTGATTGAATGGTATGTTTGTGCTCAAGACCATTTCCTTTAATACCTCCCTAGCTAAGAGGGAGTGTCGATATTATGGTAGTAGTTGCAGTAGGTATTAACCTCCACGTGTAACATTTGACAAGACTAGAATATTCCAGGAAGCAAGAGAAACCCTAAAACATTGGATAATAACCCTAGAAGACAATTTGGCTCAAGAGAATATTTAATATTGAGTTATTATCCTCCAAAAAGAGAATTCAGCCCAATAAAGTGAGATAGAGTAGTATAAATATAGGGTGCTAGATCTCATTTGACACTCACTCACTCACAACTGCATAAGACTAGTGGTGCGCAAGTTTGGAGAGGGAGTGCAGCTACAGCTGCTACAACTAGGATTTTGGATTTTGGTTGGACTTTCTCTTGGTTATGGTTTGTAATTTTTGCTTGGTCTTTCTTATTCTTGCTTGGTGCACTAGCCTTGGAGAAAGGTGTGCTACCTTGGTTGGCTATTGGTCTGCTTCCAGAATTATTTTGTCTGTCAAGGTTAAGGTGCTCGGGGGTGACCTTTGTGCCTATGTTTGGGTGACAATATTGCTATATTGTCTATGGAAAAATGAGCACATCTCTTTATTTCTAACAATTTTGTGGTCATTGATGGAAACCAACAACTTCCTTCCACCCTGAGACCGATGGACAGGCAGAGGTAGTCAACATGATTATTATGCATATCTTGAGAATGTACAACTCCAAACATCCCCACACATGAGATGAGAGTCTTCCTTGTGTTTAGCGTAGCTATAACCGAGCCCTTCATAGCTCTACTAGACACAACCCTTTTTAGGTGTGCATGGGGTTCCAACCATTGGCCCTAAGTGATGTGGCTCTTCACATTGCATCCACACATGAAGAATCTTCTCATGATCAAATTGAGGCTGATAAGGAAGCTATATATTTTATACGGATCTAGCACATCTGCTAACAAGTCCTGACATCTTGCATAAAGTCAATGCCAAGTACAAGCAACGACATGACCAACATCAGTTAACACGCAATTTTTAGGTTGGTGATAAGGTTTGGTTACATCTAAATAAAGAGTGACTCGCAGGATCCCATCATAATATTCCTTCACTTCGATATGGGCCTTACACCATCACCAAGGCTATATGTGAAATGATTTTTAATTAAGTATTCCCCCATTCCTTGGCCTACATCCAATCTTTAATGTGGAGCTCATTCACCCATATTTTCCACCTCTACTGGACACCTCAGAGGTATTTGAGCACTTGTCCCATATAGAAATCAACCCTAACTTCCTTGATAAGGATACAGTTGATCGAATCATGGATACATAGATGAAAGGCACACACCAACAGAACATACATCTCTATCGGGTTGTCAAAGTAGGGAAGCTTCTTCACCAAGGAAAGTGTCTCACTAAGAGCCAAATTCAACAGAAGTTTCCCCATCTAAGGAGAGAACTTGATGCAATACCATTGCTTCCTAAGTGGGGAGGAATGATCTCAGTGGATATCATTTGCCACCCTCATCTTCCACTTACTCAATGATTCTATATCTTCTTGGTAGTTTTTCTGCGGTTTTTGGGTCCCAAACTTCTAAGGCCATTTTAAGGCCCAAAAAGGTGTTTTTTGGAAATTCTAGGGGTCATTTGTTGCCAATGTTTTCCAATAGCATACCATATCCCCAACCAAATTTTTTAATCCTCACATAGTTAATTCCAACGAGCTATCGTGTGCCCCAAACAGAGATCGTATGGAAACATTATGCCCCCGATAAGCTGACATATCAACTAACCACCTCAAATCCCGAAATACCTTTGTTGTTTCATCTTCTAGGGTTAGGGTTTTGATGTTTAGGGTTTTTTCCTCTTTGTTTTTTAGGCTTCATGATAAAAGGCCCTTTTCACCCTCTTTGTAACCATCTTTCTGCAAATGAGCATAGTCGACATCTCTTTCTCTTAAGAGATAAGCTACCACCATTCTAGCCAATTTGTGTTCTACAATGTTCTACTATTTTATTCATTAATAGAAGTTGGGTTCTATTGTATTGTTGTACTCTGTATTTTTGAGTGGGTTCCATTTCATTCTCAATATAATATGGATCAAAGAGTCATATATGAAGCTGGACAAATCCAAATTGAGTTCCACTAGTTCCATTTAAAATAAGACAAATCATATTATTTCAAGTCCAAATTCCATAGGTATATATGACAAAATGGACATGTGGCAGGATGAATAAGTTTTCTCTCTTTAAAGGGAAAAAAAAAACAAGTTTTGGGAAAGTTACCATAACTTTCCCTTAGCACATTAGAATTTGGTCAAATCTATGACATTATAAAAAGACATATCATGTTACTACATTCCTAAATTTTAGACTTATAGGGGTCAAAATTTCAAATATACTTTAGGAGAAATATTGGCCAACAATATAGTCTATAAACTAGGGTTTTTAAATGTACGTTCACTTGAAATTAACATAACTTTTAATTGAAAGATCCATTTTTTCTAATTCAAATTTTGTGATAAAGATAAAAAA
>WSFP011400585.1:0-26537 GCA_009831015.1 Picea engelmannii
CTCCCTTGGGAATTTTCACAGCCTTCTAAATCCCTGATCTTCAGGGGCTGCCAATGGCCAAATCACTAATTTTCCACTTGTAAAAATCAGCCTAGGGGTAGTTCCAACATGTTCCCCACTCATGGAGTCATGGTCAGCTAATTTTTTAACATGGTTGTGCCATTTGTCCTCCTGCAATCAATATAAAATATATTTTTTTTGTACAAGTGTCATTGTCAAATAATTAGTTGGGTCAGATCATATCTCTACCCAATAGCCATAATAATTTATTACAAATATCAAATTCAAAATTCAAAATTGCCATAAATGGAAAAAAAATTCCAAATTCGAATTTACTAAAAACGGAATAATTTTCCAGCAAAATTAAACTTTCAAAAATATTTTATTTTTGGGGGATGTCACATCCTTTCCCCCTTCAATAAAACATTGTCCTCAGTGTTCATTCTATTCTTGGAACAAGATTGGATGAGATTTCCGCAAATCTCCCTCCAATTCCCAAGTGCCCTCCTCAGGACTAAAGTGCTCCCATTGCACCTTTACATGAGCGACGACTTTGTTCTGAAGTGTTATTTCTCTCCTGTCCATAATGCATAGGGGTTCTACCTTGAATTTTCCTTCGGGTTCCACCTATACCAAGTTTCAATCAATCATATGAGTAGGGTCATGAACATACTTTTTCAACAAAGAAACATGAAATACATTATGAATTCTTAGATTGGCTGGAAGTGCAAGTTGATATGCTACGGGTCCAATTCGAGTTAGTATCTCGAAGGGCCCACAAACCTGGGTGCCATCTTGGCATAGTTTCCTAAATTCAATGAGATTTTTCATGCTTTGACCTTCAAGTACACATGGTCTCCCGCTTGAAACTCTAAGTGTCTTCTTTTATGATCTGCATAGCTCTTATGCCTGTCTTGTGCTTCCTTTAAGTTTTGTTGTACCTTTATTACCATGTTCTCCATTTCTTGGAGCATCTCTAGTCCAACCATAAGTCTGTCAGTCGAGTTATCCCAGTTAACTAGAGTCACACACTTTTTGTCGTACAGTATTTCGAAAGGGCTCAACTTTGGTGAAGTTTGGTAGCCATTGTTATATGAAAATTCTACCAAGTGTATATAGTCCTCCCACTTGTTCGGTTTTGTTCTTACGTACATGCAGAGCATATCATCTATGATTTGGTTTGCCCTTTCGGTTTTCCCATCCATTTGTGGATGATAACTCGTACTGAAATTCAAATTGGTATTTATCCCTACAAACAATTATTTCCAAAAGGCGGATGTGAATTTTACATCTTTATTTGAAATCACCATTTTAGGAATACCATGCAGTCTAAAAATTTCTTTCATGAATATTTCAACAATGTTTATAGCTTTAAAAGTAGACTTTACAGGAATAAAGTGTTCAAACTTACTGAGTTTATCGATTACAACCATGATAGAATCATTATGTTTCTGAGTTTTAGGAAAATTTGTTATGAAGTCTAACAATATGGTCTCCCATTTCCATTCTAGTACTGGTAATGGCTGTAATAGGCCAACTGGATGTTGGTGCTCGGCCTTAACCTGCTGACAATCTTGGCACCTAGCCAAGTATTCTATTGTTTCTCCCTTCATATTAGGACAATAAAATAGTTTCCTAAGTGTTGTTATCATGTTTTGGTAACCTGGGTGGCCAGAATACGGTTTCTTATGCACTTCGTCCAAGACTGTTAATTTTAACTCTGTTGAATCTGGTATGTAAAGTCTTTTTTTAAATCGTAGCAGTCCCTTCTTGTCGATACTTAGATCTAGTTTATCTAAGTTCATGGTACTGTTCAGTAATTCTACCATTATTTTATTATAGTTTTCGTCATTAATACCTGTCGTCCTTATTCTTTGTTCCAGATCACTTTTTTCCCTGTCGATATTCATCTCAAATAACCCATGGACTCTTCTGCTTAAAGTGTCTTCTACTTTATTTTCCCTGCCCTTGATATGTTTGACCTCGAAGTCGAATTCGCTCAAGAAGGCTAACCACCTTTCTTGTCTTGCATTAAGATCTGGTTGGTTAAATATATATTTCACCCCACTATTGTCCGTTAATAATAGGAATTTTCTACCCATTATGTAGTGTCGCCACATCTTTAAGGCGTGTATTACTGCTGCCAATTCTAGGTCATGAGTGACATAATTTCACTCGTGTTCTTTTAATTTTTGGGACTCATAACAAATAATGTGTCCTTCCTGAGTTAGGACACCACCTAGCCCTTCTTTACTTGCATCAACACATATGGTGAAGTCTTTATCTGGGTCTACTACTTTCAATATGGGTGCAATTGTCAATAATTCCTTTAGTTTGTTGAAGTTGTCTTGACACTTCTCTTACCAGTTAAACCTGGTTCCTTTATTTTGTAATGATGTGATGGGGTAGGCTATCTTGAAAAACCCTTCTATAAACCTACGGTAATATCTGGTGATTCCCATGAACGACCGTATAACCGCTACATCTTTAGGTACCAGCCATTCCATAATGGCTTTTGTCTTTTTCGGGTCTACGACAATTCCCTCTACTAAAATTACATGTCCAAGATATTGTATTTATTTTTTATAGAAGTCACACTTGTCGAATTGGACGTATAGTTTGTGCTTCCTTAACGTTTGCAGAACTATTCTTAAGTGTTCCTCATGTTCCTCCTTCATCTTTGAATAGACTAGGATATCGTTGATAAATACTACCACAAACTTGTCCAATTACTGACTGAAAATACTGTTCATTAGGCACATAAATGTGGTTGGGGCGTTAGTGAGTCCGAAAGGTATGACTACAAATTCGTAGTGTCCATATCTTGTCTGAAAAGTTGTTTTGTTTATGTCCTCATCTTTTATCCGAACTTGATGATAACTAGATCATAAATCCAATTTTGAAAAGATCTTGGCCCTTCCTACTTGATCTAACAGATCATTTCTCCTTGGTAAGGGGTATTTATTCTTAATATTCATTTTTTTAAGTTGTCTATAATCGATACATAGTCTTAGAGTACCATCTTTCTTTTTCACAAAGAGTGTTGGTGCCCCCCAAGGCAAGACACTCGGTCTGGTATACTCTTTGTCCAACAGTTCATGTAATTGTATTTTTAATTATGTTAGTTCTGGTAGACTCATTCGGTAAGGTGATTTTGAGAGAGGGGTTGAACCGGGTAGGAAATCTATGGAGAAGTCTATTTCCCTTCTAGGGGGTAATTCTGGTATCTCATCCACAAACATGTCTCTGAAATCACGTAGGACAACAAAGTCTTCCAACTTTGGCTTATCCTCTTTTTTTGCTAGATTTGTCACTTGGATGGGATAAAATTGACATCCCTTTCTCATACATTTCTTTAGTTGCATCGTTGAAATTTGTTTGACTGATACCAGTTTTGGTATACCTTGGGCTGTCCTAGTAGTGCCAGAATCATCTTTATAGCTAAGTATCTTTGTATAACAATCTAATATTGCTTTCTGTCGTTCCAAACAATCCATCCCAATAATCATATCGTAACATCCTAGTGGTAGGATGTTCAAATTGGTCTTTATAGTTTGACCATCTAATCTGAACTCAAAATCTGAAATAAAGTCAATTACTTTCCTTTTAGTACCTGTCGCTAGTTGCACAAGCCATGATTTTGCGTGCTTCAGTCTCTTAAGTTTATTTGACTCTACTACACTCGGAGTAATATAACTTAATGTTGCTCTAGGGTCAATTCAAACATAAATTTGAGTGTCATGGATTTCACCTTCAATTTCTACCACCGAGGACTGGTGGTCAGCTTGTCAGCCATCAATGGTCGCATTTATTCGATGTAGGCTCATGCCCACATCTCCCATTGTCGAGGCTTCTTGCAGATTATGAACGACAGTTTTGTTTGCTGAAATCAAATGTTGATAGTTCCTCCTTAGATGAGGCTCGCCACATTCCCAACACTTTAGGGGTTCATGGGATTTGTCCCCAAACTTCTTCATTCCCATGTTTACCGGTTTACCATTGCTCAGCATATTTGGGTGATTGAAGTGAGAATCTATTCTGGGGAAAACTTTTACTGTATTTGGATAAGGATTTGGCTGGTATCACTTCTTTCACTGGTTCATTCAATCTTGCTTCTTATCCTTCCAGGATTTGGGAAACTCCTCCCACTTCTTATACTGATCATAGCACATTCGTGCTTTCATGAATACCTCACTCAAATATTTGGGGTTGTCAAACTCAATCCTATCCCTGTAGGACTGTGGTAAGCAGCTTAAAAATCATTGAATTTTTACCTTATCCTCTTGGATGTATGGTATGAACCTTAATAGTTCCAGAATTTTGTTTATCAAGTCCTCCATCATCATCTGTCCGAGTCGTAACTCGTAAAATTCTTTCGTCTCCCTTTCATAATAATTTTCACAAAGGCATTGTTTCTTGAAATACTTCTTAAAGTAAGACCAATCCAATCGTTTCTCTTTTAGGCCCTTGGCCAATTTCAAATCTTTCCACCAAATACTAGCCTTCCCTTTCAGACTGTAGATGGCCATCCTGACCTTCATGTTGCTGGAATAGTTGTAAATTTGGATGTACTTTTTGATGTCCAACATCCATGCCTCTGCTTCTTCTCCTGTCTTGGATTCTCCATCAAAGATAACGAGTTTAATCTTTTTAAATTATCCTTCAAGGTGGTCTACTTGTTTTCTTTTTTTGTCCGTTTTAGTTCCATCTTCAGCTGGAGGTGTTCCTTCAGACGCATTGTCTCCTTTTTCTGTTTTTTGGCCCTAAGTTCTTGGAGGCTCTCTTGTTGACTTCTTCTTCATTATTATTGTCTTTTGGACTTTTCTTGGTCACTATACTATGAAGTAGGACTTCATTTATCTCTTGTTGTTCTTGCTGTGCCTTCTTCAATTTTTCATTGTCGTCTTTAAAGATCCGTAGTTCAACAATCAAATTCCTCATTGTTTCCAACACTTCTGTGGGTGAGCTTCCTTCACTGTTCTACCTTGTATCTCTAGGAGGTCTTTGCTGTGGATTTTCTTCCATCCTGTTTTCTACATTGTTCTAAGCTGCCATACTTAATCACCAAAACAGAAAAAGTTTTATGTTTGTAACCAAAAGATTTATTAGTTTTTATATAACACAGAATATATAGTAAGCACTACAATGGTCATGCTCAGGCCCAATGCTATAACTTTTTCTCTGATACCATATGTAATGAACCTCAAATTTATCATAAAAAGAAAAATTCTTTGGTGCATTATTTACCAATTATCTTCATTAAATCAAAACGTATGACGATTACTTACCTTTTGCTTTAAATGGCCTTATATCATACTAACTTAACAATCAATAGAGGTTCCAATTTTTGCTTGGAATGACCTTATGCCCTCTCTAACATAACACTTAAAAGAGGATTCCAACGTTCATAAGTAATTTTCCAACTCATACGTTACTATATAGATATTAGTACCATACACGTACCTACCTATACAATAGGAGTCGAGTTTATTGTTCCCTTGTCAAGAGAATCAGGATATTTGGATTTTGCGCACAAGTTTATATTCCTGGGAGTTAATACTTGTACCCTTACCTAGCTGTGTCAACATCAGAATTCAAATCCTTAATGTAGTACGAATCAGGAGTAGGTTTAAAATTATTAATGATGAAGTATGCATCATTTTCAATGTGATTTCTCCGATGGTTTCACTTTAGTTATGATGCAATTAGTTTTCACCATAATGATTTGAATCCCGACCAAAACCACACAAATCCTCTGCATAAATAGATAACTAAAACCTCCTTTCTTGTTATGGTAATGGAAGGATAACTCGAATGAAAGTAGTTTAGCGTCCAATTAGTTTCACTGGACAGTCATGGATTGACTGCTATTATGTTCGCATCATCAGCATTAAGGGAGATGGATGTACCTATCAGGAGAAATTAAGACTCTGTTTTGAAATTAATTAGGCCCCTCTTAATCCTCAGTCCCAATGACTTTCCACCTGTCCTTTCCAATCCTGTCGTGCCAACCTTTCCCTAGCACATGGGTTGTACATTTCGTTCTGTAAAGAACGGTACTCGACCCTATTAGGTTTTTACGGTCTTTCTTCTACCCTTGTAACTCTGAATGAGAGGCTTTGTATTATGCATTTCTCCACAGGGAGAGGCTACCACCCTCTACGGGAAACTTTGGTGAATCGATGGCAACAACCAACTACCTGGTAAGTTTTCTAAGGGAACTGTCGTGTCTCAAATCGAAACAGAGTTCAATGTTTGATTCATATGAAAGAAAACCTTTACTCCCTGTAACCTTTACTGTGATTTTGAAGGCATCCTTTACTCCGACGGTCATATTCAGAGCCTACACATTACTTTGATGTTGGTATTGACTGTAGAAGAGGTTTTTGTTGTATTTGAGAGTCATTGCTCTTTACCTCTGTGAGCCCCAAGGTCATTCCTCGCGTCTACTACTTGTGTCCCATGGAATTAATCCCAGTTCATTCCTTCGTGTTTACCCTATGACTAGTAACTCTATGTGGAAGTAACTCAGAATAGTTCATAAGAGTCTATTTTTTACACTGTGTCAAGGTTCCAGGAAGAATATAGTCGAGTTTGTCTCTTAGCATCTTTGTTTTCTTTTCTGTGACTGATGCATTTTATTTATAGTAAGGTGGTGGTTAACCGAGAGTTTATCTCTCATTAAATTAGGGACTTTTCATGGGAAATTCTATTCAATTTGTGTGCGATGCCTTTCCTTATATTCTTCATTTCCTATTCGTAAAGGATTTATAATGAAAGATTTAACTCTTGAATTCATAATGCTATTTTTTTTTTTAAGGTAATTGTTAAATTTGGTATAAATGGAGTTCTCTATATTAATGGTGGGACTATGTCTGTTGCGAGGGTACCAACTACACGTTCCAGGGTCCATCCTCCCCTTGGCTAGGGTTGATTACAATACCAGGGCATGACAACTAAAGTTTGGCTCCTAAGTTAAGTATTTCTGGCATAGCTATGGTTATCAATTTACCTTTCGATTCTACATTTCAAATCCTAGTCTGTATTGTACTAATGTTTTTTTGTGATGATCAAACGTAGGTATGCCCCTTTCACAGTGCAGGGACTGGCCTCGACCCATTATGACAAAGGTACTCGGGTTCCAAAATAGTGGCTCTCAACTTGCTTCTTAAATTCAAAGCATGGAGGTCATGATTCTGTTTGTAGCTCTCTCTCGTTAAACGTAGCTTTTCCCCTGCTCCGATTTCCTCTGTCGGATGTCTGAGGGTTATGCCCTATTTTGTTTTTGTTATTATCAGTCCAATTAAGGAGATATGTACAATCAAGTGTGATGTAGGGAAAAGACTGATACTCAAAAACTCGAATTGGTGAAACGCAGATCTAAGTTTACTATTGGGGAACTCTTAAATATGTTACGCTTAGTATTGGAGGGACCTTACTTTTCTATCTGAAGATATTTTATCCTTCGACGTTCTGTATAATACTTCTGCAATTTAATGTATTCGAAAAATATCTATTTCATTTATGATAACCACCATCTGTTGATCAATGTCTGTATGATATGTTTCGTGTTAACGCAATTCTTAATTTTTGAATTTACCCTAGAGGGGATTGATCAGAGGCGGGGTTTCACATCTCCAGGCTTCTGTGTTTTTTTTTTTACTCTTGCCTTTCGATCCATTGCATCTTTAGAATTTGATTGCATTTATACTGTAAATTACTAAAATAGTTTTCTATGAAATGGGAAGCCAATTTCAAAGGATATCCTAATTCATACAAATGTTTATCCGAGGTAATATAATTGCTACAGCCATGAAATCAAAGAATTTATTTGTTTCTCTCCACATGTTGTATGATATTATGAATTGGGATACCTTACCCTTGTATAGGCAATAGTACCCGCACACAACACATATAAGATGTGTCATGCATCGATAATGTATCAACGAAATCGTTATTCGCTTCCCTGGAATGTGATACTAACATGCATATCCATTCTTTCGGGTAATGACAGTTCATACAATTATATCATTAAGCTTAGGGTAACCTTGGCTCTTTGATTTCATTCATTCCCATATGTGTCATTGTTCTGGTTCTACTCAAGATCGACTATATATATATATATCTTTGTCTAGGAATTCAATTGTAGAATTAAATGTATGCTTGCAATAGATTTGTTCGTTCGATGTTACATATTCATTTCTACTTAACAATTTAATTTCGGGAAACATTTGCAGAATTAATCCTACAAACTGTTTGTTTATTCTATGAGGGTATCAAATATTTATATTTATGAACAGGTTCTAAATCCATGGTTGGAGTACTAGGGGATGATTCCAAAAAAGATATGTAGGCTATTCGATAATAAAGTGGACTGTACATTTCGTGTAATCGAACAGCCTTTGTCTAGATTATTGAATGCATACCAACTTTATGGATTTCACTATATCAATAACCGATTTCATCCCACATAGACAGTAATACTGAAATTCAAATACAGTACATAACTTACAACAAATATACACACATTAAAACAGATACTAGGAACCATTTCAGTTCAGATTTAACATTTACAATACATCAATTATAAAATCATTCAGATAGATAAGGATTAGAGTAGCATATCTGAACTAAACTTGTGGGAAGACAAAGGGAACAACCACGTTCCTCCCAACCGTAGAACCTAGCAGTCAAGATCACTTGCAGGGTTCACCCCCTAGCTTGACCATGAGTCCATGAGGGCGAATTTGGAAATCCCTCTTCAACAATGCTCTTCCATACAACAAATATCCCTTGCCTCACACTCATTTAGTGTTCATAATAGCAATGGAAAAAAAATCAATAGTCTCTTCCCAACATACTTAGCAGCGTCCTACCTCCTCACATATGCTTCTTTATTCATTTGCTTAGGTCTTTTTCCCTCCCTTGGGAATTTTCGCAGCCTTCTAAATCCTTGATTTTCAGGGGTTGCCAATGGCCAAGTCACTGATTTTCCACTTGTAAAAATCATCCTAGGGGTATTTCCAACATGTTCCCCACTCATGGAGTCATGGTCAACTAATTTTTTAACATGGTTGTTCCATTTGTCCTCCTGCAATCAATATAAAATATTTTGTTTTTGTACAAGTGTCATTGTCAAATAATTAGTTGGGTCAGATCAGATCTCTACCCAACAGTCATAATAATTTATTACAAATATCAAATTTGAAATTCGAAATTGCCATAAATGGCAAAAAAATTCCAAATTCGAATTTACTAAAAACGGAATAATTTTCTAGCAAAATTAAACTTTCAAAAATATTTTATTTTTTGGGGACGTCACACACCTAGTCCTTCTTTACTTGCATCAACAGATACGGTGGAGTCTTTATCTGGGTCTACTACCTTGAATATGGGTGCAGTTGTCAGTAATTCCTTCAACTTGTTAAAACTGTCTTGACACTTCTCTGACCAGTTGAACTTGGTCCCTTTCTTTTGTAATGACGTGATAGGGTAGGCTATCTTGGAAAACCCTTCTATGAATCTGTGGTAATTTCCGATGATTCCCATGAATGAATGGATATCCGCTACATCCTTAGTTACCTACCATTCCATAATGGCTTTTATCTTCTCTGGGTCTACGACAATGCCTTCTGCTGAAATTACATTTCCTATATATTGTATTTCTTTTTGATAAAAGTCACACTTGTCAAATTTGGCATACAGTTTGTGTTTCCTCAATGTTTGCAGAACTATCCTTAAGTTTTCATCATGTTCTTCCTCCATTTTTTAATAGACCAGAATATCGTCGATAAATACTACAACGAACTTGTCTAATTACTGACTAAAAATATTCTTCATTAGGCACATAAACATGGTTTGTGCGTTAGTGAGTATGAAAGGTATGACTACAAATTCATAGTGTCCATATCTTGTCTGGAACGTTGTTTTTCTTGTTTCCTCATGTTTTATCCTAACTTGATGATAACTGGATCGTAAATCGAACTTTGAAAAGATCTTGGCCCCACCTCCTTGATCGAACAGATCATTTATCCTTGGTAAGGGGTATTTGTTCTTAATAGTCATTTTGTTCAGTTGTCTATAATCGATACATAGTCTTAGAGTACTGTCTTTCTTTTTCAGAAAGAGGACTGGTTCCCCCCATGGTGAAACACTCTGCCTGATATACTTTTTGTCCAACAATTCCTGTAATTGTATTTTTAATTCTGTCAGTTCTGGTAGACTCATTCGGTAAGGTTCTTTTGAGATAGGGGCTAAACCGGGTAGTAGGTCTATGGAGAAGTCTATTTCCATTCTAGGAGGTAATTCCGGTATCTTATCCAGAAACATGTCTTTGAATTCACGTAGGACAACAAAGTCTTCTAACTTTGGCTTATCTTCTTTTCTTAACAGATTCGTTACTTAGATGGAATAAACTTGACATCTCTTTCTCATACATTTCTTGAGTTGCATCGCTGAAACTTGTCTGACTTTATAGCAGTGCCAACATTGTCTTTATAGCTAAGTATCTTTGTATAACAATCTAGTACTGCTTTCTGTTGTTCCAACCAATCCATCCCGATAATCATATCGTAAGATCCTAGTGGTAGGATGTTCAGATTTGTTCTTATATTTTGACCGTCTAAGCTGAACTGAAAATTAGAAATAAAGTCAACTACTTTCCTTTAGTACCTGTTGCTAGTTGTACAAGTCATGATTTTGTGTGCTTCATTTTCTTAAGTTTATTTGAATCTACTACACTAGGACTAATATAACTTAACGTAGCTCCAGGGTCAATTAAAATATAAATTCAAGTGTTATTGATTTTACCTTCGATTTCTACCACCGAGGACTGGTGGTCATCTTGTCGACCATCTATGGTTGCATTTATCCGATGTAGGCTTCTGCCCATGTCTCCCACCATCGGGGCTTCCTGCAAATTATGAACAACAATTCTGTTTGCTAAAATTAAATGTGGACAGATCCTCCTTAGATGAGGCTCTCTACATTCCCAACACTTTAATGGCTCACAAAAGTTGTCCCCAAAATTCTTCATTCTCAGGTTTACCGGTTTACCACTGCCTTGCATATTCAGATGATTGGAGTGAAAATACTTTTTCGAAAAACTTTTTGCTACATTCCGATAAGGATTTGGCTGGTATCCCTTCTTCCGTTGGTTCATTCGATCTTGTTTATTATCTTTCTAGGCTTTGGGAAACTCTACCTGTTGTTTATACTAGTCATAGCAAATTCTTGCTTTCCTTAATACTTCACTCAAGGATTTAGGGTTTTCAAACTCAATTATGTCCCTATAGGACTGTGGTAAAAAACTTAAGAACCGCTGAATTTTTACCTTATCCTCCAGGATGTACGGTATGAACCTTAGTAGTTCCCGAAATTTATTTATAAGGTCCTCCATCGTCATCTGTCCAAGTCGTAACTCGTAAAATGATTTCATCTTCCTTTCATAATAGCTTTCAGAAAGGTATTGTTTCGTGACATACTTCTTAAAGTCAGACCATTCCAACTATTTCTCCTTTAGGCCCTTGGCCAATTTCAGGTCTTGCCACCAAATGGTGGACTTCCCTTTTAGATTGTAGATGGCCATATGGACCTTCATGTTGCTGGAATAGTTGTAGATCTAGAAGTGTTTTTTGATGTCCAACAACCATGCCTCAACTTCTTCTCCTGTCCTGGATTCTCCATCAAAGGTAGTTGCCTTCAAGGTGGTCTACTTGTTTTCTTTTTCTGTCTGATTTAGTTATGTCTCTAGCTGAAGGTGTTCCTTCAGACAAACTGTCTCCTTTCTTTGTTTTTGGCCCAGAGTTCTTGTAGGCCCTTTTGTTGACCTCTTCATCATGGTTATCGTCTTTTGGGATTTTCTTGGTCACTATACTATGCAACAGGACTTCATTTACCTCTTGTTGTTCCTGCTGTTCTTTCTTCAATTTTTCATTGTCATCTTTGAAAATCTGCAGTTTAAGAACAAGATTCCTCATTGTTTCCAACACCTTCGTGGGTGAGCTTCCATCACTGTTATGTATTGCATCTCCAGGAGGTCCTTGCTGCAGATTTCCTTCCATCCTGATTTCTGCACCTTCCTAAGCTGCCATAATTAACACAAAATAGAAAGGGCTTTATGTTTGTAACCATAAGATTTATTAGTTTTACATAAATAATAATATATACTAAGCAACTAATGTGGCCCTATTCAGACCCAGTGTTGTAACTTGGCTCTGATACCATATGTAATGTACCTCAAAAACTGTTTTAAAAAAAAAAAATGTTTGTACATTTATCCTTAATATCTTCGATATTCAAGAAAGGTAGGATTTCTATTATATTTCTTGACTTTGAAAGTTTACTAGAGTCCTTACTGTCATCGATTGTCATTACCACCCAGGTTAAAGTGTTTCAAGTTGACGATATAAGAAGTGCTTACTCCACATTTCAATGTGTATTTAAAGTCCTGTAATTATAATTAATTTCCTATCTGTTTGTACCTATAACCATTACCATAGGCTTAAAATAAAAATGAATTTGGGATCTATGGCCTAAGCCTTATGCATTATACCATACACATATTCATGAAATATGATCAAACAAACTTAGGTAAAGAGTAGAGCGTTAGATTTTACTCCTCTGCGAAATATTTTAATATAAGAAGACCCCTTTATTTTAAAAGTATATGGATAAGGGATAGTGGTTAGGTAAATCATTTCGGATAAACTCAGAGTTTGAATATGCTACAACCCTCTTCCCATGTTAGTAATCCCATTCGGCTCCACCTATCCAAGCTATAGCGTCAACTGTACATTGTATTAACTGCATTCATTCTGATTTAGGGTTAAAGGTTTCCATGAGTTGCACAGGAGCTTCCTTAATCCATAGCCCATTGAATACCAAAGGAGGGGTAGGTCTGATGATCATTTAATCCTAGTCAAGGAATTAAAGGGGGTATGGTACATGCTAAAGTTGAGGCCATCACCTGAACTGTTATCCAATATGGATGTGCCGAGTCTATCTCATCCCTTAGTCATACGTACCCGCAGACCTTATTCTCCAAGGAAAGGGTTTGCTAGGTTAATGGATTTTTGTTGTGGGGAGGTTCCCCAGAAGTCTAGCTCTGCAACTTCGATTTCTTGGTGAAGGGAAACAACTGTGAGGATTTTTTCACAGTGGAGGTGGCATCTCTATCTAACCCACTGGTAAGATTCTCGTTATTTTTGCATCTCTAGTCGTATATTTGTGGCCGAGTTCTCTTTCTCTTGTAAACCCATGGATTCACCTATGGGCTGTAGTGATTATATTGTCTGTAAGTAGTTATTCCCTCATTGCCAAATCTCCAGGAAAGGTTCTAGAAGTTCCTTGCCTATGATATGTAGTTTTATTACCGTGTTCTTATCTATTTAGAAAATCCAGAAAAGGGCTTGATACCTTGTTCTTTTGTTTCCTTGCTATTTTGTAAGTAGATTGATTTTAGGGCATGATGTTCCCGCTCTACTTAACTATCCTGTATCATCGTTTGGTATTGATCCTTTGTGGGAGTTTTCTAGGATCCCATTCCAGAAGTTAAGTTTAGTAGGGTGAGAGTTACACTGTAATTGTAAGTTTAATCAAGATTGCTCCTCCCCTTCGGTTGGTGGACAACCACTGCTGGGAAATGGAAAATGCCCACAGAAAATCCAAGATAAGTACAGTTTTTGTCAAGTGATATATTTCCATTATGTGGGTAATTTCATTCACCCTTCTTTCATGTAGTACTAATATTTCAACAGTATATTTAGTTACTAATATTTCAATGGTACCATCTTCGAGAGTCCTCGTCGATGTATAGTTTCGAATATCCACACCCATCCTTGGCAACAAAGGTATTCGAGTTCCATTCCTGTAACCCTCTCTGTCTCATTCTTTTAGTTCTAGAGGAAGGGCATGGTCCCTTTCTAGTCCTTTTATTAACTGTGTATTTCTATTCCGGTTTAAGTACCATTTGATTAAGGGTAACCCATCTTGTGATGGTAATTTCTATCGTTGCAATAAAACACAGTATGGGGTATTTATTTGTTTAAAATCTGGATGAGATATGTAAATTATTTCTTATAGAATTTCAGGGTTTCCCTCCCGCCTACTTATAATGGCATACTGGTTATTTCATTAGTTTAAAATACTAATGTCATATTGGCTTCTTCCAAGAAAAGGATTTTTAATTGAATACAGGTGCTCAGATATTGCTGACTATATGTATATCTTATTTGTAGTTAACTCCAGATAGCATGATGGTAAATAAATTCAATTTGCACTTATAATGTAATCGTGTTTAAGGCTTCCCCTTTTGATTTCTAGGTGATTATGTTGTTATTTACACAATTATGAATTTATCGAGGAGTATGAGTAAATCATGTGAAGTTTCAGGATGTCCCTTTTTCCTTGGGCCTTCATGCCTATCATGATTAGTTATTGTAATTAAATTGTGTTAATTGATTCACTCCAAATATAAATTCCAACATTTCGATTTGTGGTCCCATAGACCCATTCGTCCTATAACTTTTTCATTAAACACCGGTTGAAAAATCTGTAAATGTTGTAGGTTTTCTATAATAATTCTGGAAATTTTCAAGGTCACTTCCATATTTTACATATATATATATATATATATCTTAGGCACTTGTGATTATAGTTATCTTCTAATAATCATGACTGTTCAGCTGGTACATCGAAGA
This sequence comes from Picea engelmannii, assembly GCA_009831015.1. Lineage (NCBI taxonomy): Eukaryota > Viridiplantae > Streptophyta > Pinopsida > Pinales > Pinaceae > Picea > Picea engelmannii. The sequence continues at coordinate 14,700 of WSFP011400585.1, forward strand.
AATCTTAGTTAATTACACTATTGTTGCTCATGCCTTTATATAACAGAAAGTAAATATACGTCCATATATATATATATATATACACACACACACACACACTAATGTAGTTTCCATTTGCATGCAATACGTAGGTAACTCCAATCTGCATTACAATCTATTTGTGGGGTTTTCAACTACAATGCTTTATCTTACTACAGTAGTAATCCAAACCACAAAACAAATCTTCTAGGGGACTTGACTAGGCATAGCCTTTCAGCTAGTATTCTTACAGGAATTAGTATTCATAACAATAATACGATGCAGCAAAGGTAATCCATTCCGAACTAATATAGAGACATTCTAGCAATTCCTAAGTTCAATAGGATGCATTCAATCTTTCATCCTTAATATTATTTCTAGTTAGAATTAACAAATGCATTCTATCAAGTATTTAACCATATAACATTCAACCAGAGAAGGGACATAAATAACATATCTGGAAAAAAATGTGTTGAAAGACAAATGGAACAACCACGTTCCTCCCAAGTGTAGAACAAGGCAGCCAAACTACTTGCCCAGTTCACCCCCTAGCCTGACCATGAATCCATGAGGGAGAACTTGGAAAAACTTCTCCTCAACAATGTCCTACAGCTCCAGCATATTCCTCTTGCCTCACACTCAATCAATAGTGTTCATAACAGCAAGTAAATCAATAGATTCCTTCCCTAGCATACTTGGCAGTGTCCTGCCTCCTCACATATTCTATTTATCCAAAATAATCTTTTTTGCCTAGGTCTTTTTCCCTCCCTTGAGAATTTTTGCATCTTTCTAAATCCCTGATTTTCAGGGGATGCCAATGGCTAAATCTCTGATTTTCCACTTGTAAAAATCATCCCAGAGGTAGTTCCAACATGTTCCCCACTCATGGAGTCATGGTTAGTTGATTTTTAACATGGTAGTTCCATTTGTCCTCCTGCAATCAATATAAAATATTTTGTTTTCACACAAGTGTCATAGTCAAATAGTTATTTGGGTCAAATCAGATCTCTACCCAATAGCCATAATAACTAATTACAATTATCAAATTTGAAATTTGGAATTGCCAAAAATGACAAAATTTTTCCAAATTCGAATTTACTAAAAACATAATAATTTTCCAACAAATTTAAATTTTGAAACTACTTTATTTTTGGGGATGTCAAACATACCATATATCTTCCACATGAATTTCAGAAAACAAATCTGAAATGGTGTATACATCATCTTCAATTATTGGAATACAAATTTCTGCAAATACTTCTGTAGAAGACTCTTCAGAATAAGAGGCTTGATCTTCTGACGTTTTATCTTCTGGCTCTATATTTCCAATCCCATGCATGAAATATTCAAAATCTTCTTTATTCGCAAATAGAACCTCCAATATGGTCCATAATTCATTTGAAGTGAATTCTTGGTGGATAATTTCTGGAGAAATAGATAAGAAGATAAATTCTATGGCCATATCTTATCTATTGAGGAAGTCATTTTTCTCATCGGCAAAATCAGGCTCTACTTCCGTTGCCGTGGTCATTTGGTATAAGCCTCTACTTCTAAGAAAAAATAGAATCTTTGTCTTCCACTTCAAATAGTTATGAGGCATGAGAAGTATTATCGGTGAGTAAAACATAAATTCCATATTTTCTGCGTTCTTCAATCTCCAGTACTTGCAAAAATAATTTGGTGTAGCTTTGATGCAAGAGCATTGCCAGCAGAAAGCAAGCGCGGAGGTGAAAGAGAACTGGGATTAGCACCAACACATTTCAGCACGTTGCAAAAGTGTTTTGGAATGTTTTAAAATAAATGCGCATATATTAATGTAATATTTAAGAGGAAGCGCACTTGTATATTGTAAATAGATCATGAGAGATTTGCTCTCATCTATAGTAGGTAGAGGCATTTATGCATAGTTAATGAAAGTAGGTAGATTCAAATTCCAGATTAGACAGTTTAGGAGTGTAGGAGGGAAAACCGACTATAGACACCCTCACCTTTGTATCATTGTAAAATTAACAATCAGAGATCATTGAGCATAGAACATAAGAAGAGAGTTGTAGTAGAAAGTTGTAGAGAAGAACCCATGTACACAAGTTTGAATTAATGAAAAGAGCTTTGATTCAAATTCATGGTGTTATGATGCTTTATGTGTATACATGTTGAATGGTACACTTATGGTTGTTTATTCTCTCTGTTATGCATTTTTTTTAAGATTGTGTGAATGTATGATTTCATGTTGAATATTTGAGGTCTGAGAGAGAGAGAGAATGAGTTTCAATTGTTTCTCTTCCTGAGTGAGAAGTTCCTGCAAGGAGTGTAGTGAAATCGTCCGCAAGGAATGTGTTGACAGATACCGTTGTTCTCATTTCGTCCGCAAGGAAAGCTTAGGAGAGATACCATTGTTCTCATTTTTGCAGAGGTGAAGGGGAAGCACAGAAGCCATGCAAGGTGTGCACGGGCTAGTTGAAAGCCCAAAACTTATCAACCAAGGGAAGAGTTGAAGGACAGTTGTTGCAAGAGAGTGCACAGAGTTGAGAGAATCAAATACTTAGAAGTATTTGAGGTATTTCCGCAAGGACTGTGTGCAGGATTCTTCTTGAAGACTCAAGATTGAAAGGAAAGTTCAGGAGGGTTAGTGCCTTGAGATAATCAAAGGGGAGATGAAGCAAAGTCATTTTGTAGGAATCAAGTCCAAGTGAAGGAACCTTGGTTCATTTCACAGGAGTTATCAAGGAGAAACGAGTGGCCAGAATTCTCTGTGGAGAATCCCCGAAACAAAGAGGACTGTAGGATCATGAGAAGTTGTAGGGTGGTTAAAGGCAAGAAAGATTTCCTCTCTAGGACCCATAATCAACGTGGACCATTGATCGTGATTTTCACCAGCCGTCAAATCATTTCAACATTTCGAGTGTCGGGAGACAGAGGAGACAACACTTCGGGAGTGAAAGTCCCAAAAACTCGAAAGATTGACAAGTGGCAGGAGTCTACGTCAAAGACAAGAATTGGTTGAGTGGAAATGTGGCGTTTCCTCGTCAAAAAGGTGAAGTAAATCCTTGTTGAATATTTCGAGGTTCAGAGGTTAGAGAGTCAGGAGATTTTCATCTGGATTCATGAAATCACGAAGTTCGAAATCCGGATGAAGTGAGAAGTCTGTTGTGGGGCTAGCCTTTGCGGAACGTGTCGGGAGTTAGTATTTCAACAATTTTGAGGGCAAGGGATCGGGGTCTTTTGTCTTGAGATTCCCAAAATCAGGAAACGCGATAAGAATTTCGGCGAAACGACATTTCGGGTTTCGGCATTTGAAGGGTCGAGGAACTCAGAAGGAGAAGTCGCAAAGTCACAAAATCCGAAGTTTTGAAATCGCGAAAGGTCTGATCATATTGTTTGATTGGAATATTTGAGTTGGTGCCTAGTGTTTGTTTATGCGGGCTCAACCCATAAGGACCTATGGATACACTGTTGTGTTTGAAGGGTATTTCCCGAGGGGAAACCAATGAGTCAATCAGGCTCAAAGGGAAGATTAGAACAATCCTGCGTGGAACTTGGACTTGAGGGTTTGGGGAGCTTCATCATTTGATATCAGAGCTCAGAAAGAGTCTTTTCTTTCTATATAAGAGGAAGGAAGAATATTTCTCAGCCATGTCGCCGAGAAGAAGAGACAGACCAATGCCTGATCCAACGGTGGAAAGGGAAATGCGCGAACTACGTGCTAGGCTTGATGCCATGGAGACAACACAAAGGTGGAAAATCGACACTGGGGATATCAGTGAGGCTGACAGCGAAAATGAAGTTGGACATGGAGAAGAATTCACAGTCAAAGATGTTGTAGACGAACGCCTATTCAGGGTTGTCGCAAGGATAGGTGCCAAGGAAAACATAGAAATTCCAATGTATGAAGGAAACCTGGATGTTGAAGAGCTCCTAGATTGGATTAGAGCTCTGGATAAATACTTCAACTATGAGGATGTCGAAGAAGACCGAAAATTCAAACATGTTGTCACTAGACTTAAAGGGCATGCAACATTATGGTGGGATGAACTGTCGGCTGACAAACGCTGCAAAGGCAAGCAAAAAATCAAGAGTTGGGATAGAATGGTTGCGAAGATGAAGGAAAAATTCATACCTAAGGATTATCAAATTACTCTATTTCGTAGAATGAAAAATTTGAGACAGAAACTGATGTCAGTGAAGGAATACACTGAAGAGTTCTACAAACTAAACATTAGAGCAGGTCATCGGGAAAATGATGATGAAAAGGTTTCCATATACATGAATGGTATGAGATATGACATCCAAGACGAGATGAGCATGATGATCATTCGGATTGTAGAAGATTCTTATCAGATGGCTCCGAAAGATGAAGAAAAATTGAACCGAAAGCAAGGTCAAAGAGGTCGAGGCAAAAGTTAGACCAGAGGCAAAGAAGTTGCCCAAGACAGAGCTCAGAAACCTCAAGAAGAGGGAAGGAAACCTCAAACTCATCATGAGAGAGGAGGAAGCTCACAGAGAGGATAGTATGTTGATAGAAATACTTTTCCTTGGACCATAGGAAGAGGAAGAGGAAGAGGCAGAGGTGGAGAAATAAAATGCTTTACCTATGGAAAAAATGGATGCAAATCCTATGAATGTCCAGATAGAAAGAAAGAAGAAGGTGAAACTCACATTGTCGAAGCATAAGGATGGAATGTTGAGGGAAGAAGATCATTGATGATGAGAAAAGTTCTCTTAACGCCAGAGAAGGAGGTAGATAACCCATCCCAAAGGAATAGAATTTTTCAGACTTCTTGAAAAACCAAAGACAAGGTATGCAAAGTCATCGTGGATGGTGGTAGCACAGACAATATCGTTTCTAAAGAGATGGTAGAAAATATGGATCTGGATACTATTGAACATCCAAGCCCATACAGAGTTTCGTGGCTACAAAAAGGACATCAATTAAATGTCACTAAACAATGTTTAGTTGAATTTAAAATAGGAGGATATAAGGATGAAATACTATGTGATGTTATTCTCCTGGATGTTTGTCATCTATTGCTGGGTAGACTATGGAAATATGACAGGAATGTGATTCATGATGGGAAAAAGAACACATACACCCTGGAGAAGAATGGGAGAACTCACATGTTATTGTTGATTAAGGATAAATAAATGAAACCATAAGTAAGCAACACTGTACTTCTCATGAGTAGGAAGGAACTTCTTAAAGAGGTTAAGAAGAAGGAAGACAAACAATTTATTGTGGTTAGGAAGCCTAGAATTGTGTTGACCAGTACAAGAATGGATGATTTACTAGAGGAAACCCAGAAGTTGTTGGAAGATTTTGTTGACATAGTAGTGGATGAACTTCCTTGTTCGTTGCCACCGATCATAAGTATAAGTCATCACATTGATCTTATACCTGGAGCTAGTTTACCAAACAAAGCAACATACAGATTGACGTTGCAGGAGAATGAAGAAGTCAAGAGACAGGTCTATGATTTAATGGACAAAGGGTTGGTTAGAGAGAGCTTGAGTCCATGCATTGTTCCAACAGTGCTCATCCCAAAGAAAGATGGAGGTTGGAGGATGTGTATAGACTCAAGGGCAATCACCAAGATTAGCATCAGATATAGATTTCCTTTACCAAGGATGGATGCTTTGAAGGATTGCTTGGGTGGAGAAAAATTATTTACAAATATTGATTTGAATAGCGGATATCATCAAATTCATATGAGAGAAGGTGAAGAATGGAAGACAACATTCAAGACAAATGAAGGGCTGTATGAATGGCTTGTTATGCCATTTGGCTTAACAAATGCGCCTAGTACTTTCATGAGGGAAGCGTATGAGGCGTCTGAGAATCCAATTCTCAGGGACAGAAGCCAATGGACTGAATATATGATCCAATATGGATTATTATTAAGGGGAAATCAGTTATGTATTCCAAAAATTCTCCATGAGGGAGAATCTGTTGAAAGAAAAACACAGTGGAGGATTGGTCGAACACTTCAGTCATGATAAGACGTTCTCAAAACTAAATGGCTCATATTTTTGGCCAGGGATGAGGACAGATGTTAAGATATTTGTAGACAGATGTAGAATTTGTGAGCACACAAAAGGAAAAAGGAAGAACACAGGGTTATACCAGCCATTACCCATACCAGTGAGGTCGTGGGATGCAGTGAGCATGGATTTTATATTGGGGCTGCCAAGAACGTAAAGAGGATTTGATTCAATCATTGTGGTGGTAGACATATTTTCAAAGATGGCACATTTTATACCATGCCAGAAAACCAGCGACACAACTCATATTGCGAAACTGTTTTTCAAAGAAGTCGTCAGACTTCATGGCTTACCAAAAAGTATAGTTTCAGATCGAGACACCAAATTCGTGGGACATTTCTAGAGGACTTTATGGAAGAATCTGGGGACAAGTCTGTCATTTAGCTCAGCTTATCATCCTGAGACGGATGGGAAAACAAAAGTTGTGAATAGAAGCTTGGGGGATTTGCTAAGGAGCCTAGTAACTGAACCCCACAGTCAGTGGGATCACATTCTACCACAGGAAGAATTTTCTTACAATGATTCAATTAACAGAAGCATAAGACAGAGTCCATTCCAAATTGTATATGGAATGAAACCAAGGGGAGTGTCTAAATTGAAGGATTCAGAATAGATTGAATTCAGAAATGCTAGTGCAGAGAATTTTGCAGAAGCAATGAAGGAACTTCACAGCCAAGTGAGGGAACGTTTGCAAAATTCGAGTCAAGAGTATAAATGCAGAGTAGATCAACATAGGTGAGAACTTCAGTTTGAAGTTGGTGATCTGATTCTTTCACATCTGAGAAAGGAGAGGTTCCCAAGGGGAACATATAACAAACTTAAAATGAAGAAGATTGGACCATGCAAGGTCTTAAAGAAATTTGGGGCAAATGCATATGAGATCGAATTACCCGATGTGATCGGAATTTCACCGATATTCAACATCTCAGATTTGTACCCTTACAAAGCTGGAAAAGTAGGAGCAGAGAATGAATAGTTAGAGGTTCAGTGGAATAAACAAATGACTATAGCTGAAAAACCACAAATGGAAAGTATACTTGACAAGAGAGTCAGCAAGAGGACCAAGAGGAAATAGTATTTTGAATACTTGGTCAAATGGAAGGGACATCTAGTTGAAGATGCTAGCTGGGAAAATGAAGCAGAAATTCAGAAGTATGGACAGACCGTGAAAGAGCTCATCAACAGGATTCCATGAAAATTTTCAAGTGAGGGAGTATGATACAGGAGCATCGCAAGAAGCAAGCGAGCACAGAGGCAAAAGACAACTGGGATGAGCGCTAGCACATTTCAGAACGTTGCAAAAGTGTTTTGAAATGTTTTGAAATAAATGCACAGATATTAATGTAATAGTTAAGAGGAAGCACACTGGTATATTGTAAACAGATCATGAGTGATTTTCTCTCATCTGTAGTAGGTAGAGGCATTTATGCATAGTTAATGAAAGTAGGTAGATTTAAATTCTAGATTAGATAGTTTAGGAGCGTAGGAGAGAAAACCGACTATAGACACCCTCACCTTTGTATCATTGTAACATTAACAATTAGAGATCATTGAGCATAGAACAAAAGAAGAGAGTTGTAGTAGAAAGTTGTAGAGAAGAACCCATGTACATAAGTTTGAATTAATGAAAATATCTTTGATTCAAATTCATGGTGTTATGATGCTTTCTATGTATACATGTTGAGTGGTACACTTACAGTTGTTTATTCTCTCTGTTATGCATTTGTTTTAAGATTGTGTGAATGTATGATTTCATGTTGAATATTTGAAGTCTGAGAGAGAGAGAGAGAGAGAGAGAGAGAGAATGAGTTTCAATTGTTTCTCTTCCTGAGTGAGAAGTTCCTGCAAGGAGTGCAGTGAAATTGTCCGCAAGGAGTGCATTGACAGAGGTCCAAATTTTATCTCTGAAAGCTCAGGAGAGATACCGTTGTTCTCATTTCCGCAGAGGTGCAGGGGAAGCACAGAAGCCATGCAAGGTGTGCACAGGCTGGTTGAAATCCCAGAACTTATCGACCAAGGGAAGAGTGGAAGGATTGCTATTGCAGGAGAGTGCATAGAGTTGAGAGAATCAAATACTTATAAGTATTTGAGGTATTTCCGCAAGGAGCGTGCGCATGAGTATTCTTGAAGACTCAAGATTGCAAAGAAAGTTTAGGAGGGTTAGTTCCTTGAGATAATCAAAGGGGAGATGAAGAGAAGTTGCTTTGCAGGACTCAAGTCCAGGTGAAGGAACCTTGCTTCATTTCACAGGAGTTATCAAGGAGCAATGAGCGGCCAGAATTCTCTGTGGAGAATCCTCGAAACAACGAGGACTGTAGGATCTTTAGAAGTTGTAAGGTGGTTAAAGGAGAGCAAGATTTCCACTCTAGGACCCAGAATCAATGTGGACCATTGATCTTGATTTGCACCAGCCGTCAGATCATTTCGACATTTTGGGTGTCGGGAGACGGAGGAGACAACACTTCTGGAGAGAAAGTCCCAAAAACCTGAAAGAGTGACAAGTGGTAGGAGTCTACGTTAGAGACAAGAAGTGGTTGAGTGGACAGGTGGCATGTGCTCATCAAAAAGGCGGAGTAAATCCTTTTTGACTATTTCGGGGTTCGGAGGTTAGAGAGTCGAGAGCTTTGCATCTCGATTTGCGAAATCACGAAGTCTGAAATCTCGATGAAGTGAGAAGTCCATTGTGGGGCCAGCCTTTGCGGAACATGTTAGGAGTCGGTATTTCAACATTTTCGAGGAGAAGGGATTGGGGTCTTTTGTCCCGAGATTCCCTAAATCATGAAATGTGATAAGAATTTCGGCGAATCGGCATTTCGGGTTTCGACAGTTTAAGCGTCGAGGAACTCGAAAGGAGAAGTCGCAAAGTCATGAAATCCGAAGTTCTGAAATCACGAAAGGTATGATCATATTGTTTGATCAGAATATTTGAGTTAGTGCCTAGTGTTTGTTCAAGTGGGCTCAACCCATAAGGACCTGTGGATACACTATTGTGTGTGAAGGGTATTTCCCGAGGGGAAACTAACGAGTCAATCAGGCTCAAAGGGCAGATTAGAACGATCCTCCACGGACCTTGGACCTGAGGGTTTGGGGAGATGCATCAATATTTTTCTTAGAAGTATGTCGAATTTCATACCATGTAAATGTGTTGAACCTGTACATAATATACCTAGCTAAACAATAATACACACATTTGCAGAGAGAATTGGAAAAAGAAGAAGGAGAGAAAGAATGAAAGAATTCTCATTAACCATTTTCCACACTCAAATAGTCAATAATTTAAAATAGATATAGGATATATGAGTAAATAATTAGCCATAGTGGTGGTTGAGAGTGATATGGACACACACCAACAATTACGGGAGTAAAATTCCACCTAGTCTAGTCTCTCAAGCAGTTACGGGAGTGAACTGCCACCTAGTTGAGTTAACTAGTCAACCAGTTTTAAGTTAAATGACTGAACAGAGAGTAGTGAGGAGTTAACTCAGGAAATCAAGGGTAATGCACCAGTCTAAGGATGATCCCAATGCAAGTGCACATTAGCTGGTGATGATCCCACTGTTGCATGGTGACAAAACCAATGCAGTGTCTAGACTCAACTCAACTAGTCAAACTAAAGTGTCAACTGAAGGAGAATATTCTCTAGGTGGAATATTCTCCCTTAAAATATAGGAGATTGGATAATGACTAATTATGGCTAATAAACAAAGAAAAACCTTAGGAAAAATAAATCCTAGGTGTGTGTGAAGTAACTCCAACAAGGGTTAAAGGACCATGATCATGTAGTGTATATAAGTGAAAAGTGTTAAATAAATGTAGGTATACCTTGATATATTTCAAGGAAACCATATTTTGTTGGAAATTGATGAGGGTTGGAATTGGAAGAAACCTTTTTTAATACCTTCCTACCAACAATTAGGGAGACAAAGTTATGACTACAAATAAAAAGAGGGAGATTTAGTAACATATGATAGGTATCTTGTGCTCATATGTCTCTATCTACAATTGTTTTGAAAATGAATTTTTTATATGGACATATGGATTGATCTTCAGATTCTACAATGTTTGAAATTCTTGTCGGCATATCGTGATAGCTTTATGATCTTATTTCAACTTTGGAAGCATATTTTTCATTGTATTTCAACACTAATTATGTGAAACTACTGGTTGGAAATAACATTAGAATGCCACATTGAAAGAAGACCTATATTATTAAGATTTAGCCTATCATCATTACATGCAACTTCATGTTTCTTTTTTCATTTCTAATTAATAAATAAACTTGATTCATATTGAATTTCCTATGGGAAATGATAGTGACATTTGTAAGAATAACATTTTTTTACATAATTATGAATCCGTACTACATCTTGCATGTCATTGAATTCAATTATATAATTGTTCATAATCATTAAGAGGTTGTACTAAATATTTTAGAATTGTCGAATAATAAAGGGTTTTCATTAAGAGGTTGGTGAACATATATATTCCAATGGTGGATATCACATGGATTCCATGTTGTTACATACTTATCAAAGCAATCTTATGAAGCATTTACTCATGCTTCATTTTTCCAATACAACTTCTCTATGTTTGGTGTGCCTTATAACCACAAGAACCCATGGATCTATGTTGATACTCTATGTTGCCACTCATACCCATGAAAATTACTGTTAATATATGAAATTATTCAATTTAATTGATATTTCATTTTTCCAATACAACTTCTCTATGTCTGGTGTGCCTTATAACCACAAGAACCCATGGATTTGTGTTGATACTCTATGTTGCCACTCATACCCATGAAAATGACTGTTAATATATGAAATTATTCAATTTAATTGATATTTGAAAAGTTAAAGTTTTAAAATTCATACTTGTAGTAATCCTTACCATGGCTATATTTGATAATTACTTCATCAAACAAAATGTTTAAGTAATGGTGGATGTACACTGCAACAATATGTAGATAATTTATAACATTATCAATTCTCCAGTGATGTTTTTTTATGTATAGTAACATGTTAAATATCAAGAATAATCTTATGCAGTTTTGACCACTTCGTGTTAGATACACTTTGTGTGAAGAACAAATTTGGACAACCTAGTAGGTTTATCATACCAACAACATCACTACAACATGTATTCGAGTATGCATTTGTGCCTCAAAGGAACACACAAAATCACATTAACCATTAAACCAATTTAAATTTAGGGAAGTCATTCAATTCTTTATGCAAATCCTATATTGTAGTAGGTATTCCATCTAGCATTTTTTTTACAATACAACCATCGTTCCTTGAATTTAATGCCTCATTATCATTTTCAATATAAAATAAAGATATCTTGGATTCTTTCCAAATCTTTGATCACAATACTTAAGTAGGTGCAATGCATCTTCGTGTAGATGAACATTGACCAACTGTGGTTGCAACCAATGAACAATACCTATTGGGAATAATGTTGGAAATGACATGCCAAACAAACCTTTAGTGTTGTATTAATTTATTTGTGATAAGCCAATTTCTTTCCATGGCATTTGTATATCCAATAAAGAAGATTCAATGAGAAAAGTGCTCATATTTATTCTATTTCTTGTTGTGTATTTGGTAATTTGACTATGAAGCAATAAGGATTAGCTTCCAATTGATATAGTTGAATTCCTTTAATTTCTACATCATTTTATTTTGAGTCATCTATATTAGAGTTGATATAATGTAGTCCATCAAAGACATTTGTTGGTTGATATGGAAGAGATACAATTGAGTCTTGGCCAATATGAACATC
>WSFP011400586.1:0-26536 GCA_009831015.1 Picea engelmannii
AGTGTGAATAAATTGCAGGAACAACAAAAGCAAGAACCCTCACATAGGACATGAAGCTAGCAGGTGAAGAATGTAATTGATGGGCATAGAAGGGAATAGTAAGACTCCATAGCCTTGAAGGTAAATATGTGTAGACAGATGCAAGATTGATGTGAAAGAAAACAAATATCTTAAGAGGTTGTGTGTGAATAATCTCTATGTGTCAATCATACAAGTGTCTGGGAAGGATTTGTTAGATATGACTTAGCTACTTGTTTAAAATTACTCATACAGAGAAATCCACTTCTGATATTAGAGTTCACAATGGAAGCATGATACCAATGTAGAGAAATTGGAGATAGAAAAATGAATTCTCTTTCACTTGAAATGTGTCATTGAATGAAAATAGACTTCCATTGGGAATGGTGTGAAAGGTATGGTTTCATAGGGAAATGTTAATGAAGTAATATAATGAACAACTAGGAGTAATAGTATTCGATTCAAGAATGTTGTGGTAGTAGAGTGATGGAATGTTCTGAGCTACTTCATTCCAAGGTTTTGGAATGTTTCATAAAGGTAAATTTTGGATATGACTGCCTAAGAGAGGTTGTTGTAAATAGAACACATTGGTTGGATTGCATAATGGCCAAGTGGAACTTGGGTGGAAAGTGTTTAGATGATGGAACAATAGTACAGATGAGAAGAATGGGACAACACATGGAAACAAGGATATGAATAAATTCAAGGAAAACTAGATACAAAATAAATAAATAAGTGAAATGAAACATAAATGCACTAGACTACATGATGCATACCACAAAGTTAGAATGCATATGCATTAGTAGGCATGATGATAGTGAATGCTTGGTGAATATAGATGTCCATGGTGCATATGTACATGCTTGTATATGCATATGGCATGCTTGAGGACTTAGAATACTTTGTTGGTATATACATGCAATAATGATGTTATAGCAATTGAGTATGATTAATTATGGATTATGGATTATGTATTCAGGAAAAATGATATAGCATGGTTAAAGAAGTGGATTTTGTTTTGTTTATTATGAATTACATATATGCAAAGACCCGTGAGGATGGTAGTAATGGTGATCAAAAGGATGGAGGAGGAATCTTGTGAGCTTCTAAAAATACCAACTTATTAGATAACATCAAGTAGGTTGATAACATCCTGAGGGACTGCATGGAAGAGAAAGGTGTTCATTTCTTTGTTTTGTGCATGCTAAATGGGAAAGAGAGATGGAAATTAGGATTTGTTGTGTGTTTGCGAAACGTGAGAGCTAGTTAGCCAACTGTTGTGTGTTTTAGATTTGCCTAGGACCCATCCTGGTGGTTTCATAGCCCTGTCTTGGGGGTGACCTGTTGTTGAGAGTAAATGAATAGAAGTGTCTATGGTTGGGAGGAACATCCTTGGTCTGCAACCAATTGATGAATGTTTACTTACAAAGATAATTGCTCTTTGTGTTTTATGTATAATGTATATTCATTGTGTATTTAATTATCTCTAAGATGTATCTATGTGTGCATGCTTGTTGGTTATTTGTTGTGCATGGCACATTGTTTATTTCTTTTATGTTGTAGCATGGATATTGATTAATGCATGTGAGTCTTTCATGCTTAATTTCGAATTGATTATTATCAAAATTTGAAATCAATCTTGAAGGGAGTTTTTGAGGTAGCATGGCCAGCCTACGGGTGGTTGAATATGTTACAAAGGTACATACACCCAAGTGTTTCACCTTGGGAGCACTAGTACTCTTTGTCAAAAAAGAAGTATCAAACATTGATATTGTGTATTTACTTTAGACAGATAAATAAATCCATTGTGAAGAACGAATACCCTCTACTCAAAATTGATGACCTCTTTGATCAAGTAAGAGGGGAAAATATATTTTCCAATATAAACTTGAGATCAATATACCATCATGTAAAAATCAAGGAAGAATACATTTGTTAGACAACCTTTAGAACCAAGTATGGATATTATGAATTTGTAGTGGTGCCATTTGGAGACTAATGCACTAGTTGTCTTTATGTTCCTAATGAATGGTGTATTCAGAAATTATCTGGATAAGTTTGTCATTGTGTTCTTGGATGACATACTAATTTATTCTAAGTCAGAGGAAGAGCATGAAAATCACTTGAGGTTGGTGTTCCATGTGCTAAGGGAACATTAGTTTTATTCCAAGCTTAGTAAGTGTTCTTTTTACTAGGAGAAAATCCATTGTTTGGGACACATTATTTCAGAAGAAGGTATAGCGGTAGATCATGAAAATATTGAATCCATTAAAGGATGGATAGCACTAAGAAATGTTTCAGAATATAGATCCTTTATGGGATTAGCCAGATACTACGAGAGATTTATAAAAGGATTCTCTAAAATTTCTCATCCAATCACTTCTTTACAAAAGAAGGGAATTAAATTTGAATGGACAACAAAGTCTGAAGAAAATTTCAATTTGTTGAAATAATTACTTACTAGTGCACCTATTTTAAATATTGCTAACCCAAATGAGAATTTTTTGGTATGTATAGATGCATGCAAGGAAGGACTTGGTGGATTCCTCACTCGGAATGGACATGTCATTAGTTTTGAATCTAGAAATCCTAAAGAACATGAGAGGAATTATGCCACACATGATTTGGAGCTTATTGTCATAGTTCATGCATTAAATATGTGGAGGAATTATCTCATGGGAAAGAGATTTGAACTAAGTACATACCATAGTGGTCTGAAATATTGTTTTGAACAACCAACTTTGAATTCCAAGAAGACAAGATGGTTGGAATTTTTGAGTATGACTTTGACATCAAGCATATCAAAGGAAAAGAAAATAAAGTTGTCGATGCACTCACCAGAAGGATACATATCATGCATGCTACAGCCATTAGTATGCACCAATCATATTTTAAGACAAAAATTTTGACTATTGTTGTTACAAATCAACATTACCTACAAGTAAAATAAAGTTTACAGCAGGAAAATGTACATCGGAAAATAAAAGAGTATGAGATTAAAGAAGATGGATTACTTATGCATAATAATAGAATTTATGTTCCTAGTTCTGGAGAACTTAGGAATTTGGTACTAAAATAAATGCATAATGTTTCGTATGTCAGAAATCCAAGCTACCAGAGAGATGGTGTACTTAGGAATTTTTCTGTGTGGAGAAACCTATGAGAGCTTGAGTGTTCATTGGTTTGGGAAGTTGTGTGTCACTCTGGAACCCATCCTTGTGGATTCATAGCCCTATCTCGGGGGTGACCTACTATTGAGACTTGGAACAATAGTTTCTAAGGTTAGGTGGAATGTCCTTGGTTTGTAGCTAGTTGGTGATTGGTTTTGTTTAACATAAGTGCTCTTTCTCATGGTTTTTTTTTCTTGTATATTTATTTATGTTGTGTAATAATTATTATCTCTGGTATATGTATGTTTAATGTGTCTTCTTGTTGGTTATTGTTGTGAATGGCATGTTTATGAGTTATTTTAAAGTCTAGCATGAATCTTGATCATTGCATATGTTGTTATTGCATTTATTTCATGCTTATTTATTAGTTAAATGCTATCAAAAATTGAACAAATTTCTAGAAGGGAGACTTTTCAGTAGCGTGACCTAGCCTGCTAGTAGATGGGTACCTTACAGTTTGACATCAAAGTGTAAAAATAAATCTTGGATTAATTTTCATTAAGTAAACATATGCTTATATAATGTTATATAAAGAGAACTAACTCAACAAATTAAGAGAGAAAATCTCAAAAAAATCATAAAAACTAACAACTAAGTACAATAATAAGGAAAGTTAGAGATAGGATCTCAACTACTCCATGAGAATAGGAAACCAAGAAGGCTTCGTCTAATCCAGATTATTTTCAGCAATAAATGAGAGTGGACATATAACACAAAAATATACAGAGATATTGCAAGAGAGCCAATAATATAACAGATATATTTTGGATATATAATAAGAGGTACAGATATACAGTAATACACAATTTCTATTAATGAGCGAAATGTACAAAACAATAGAAATACAGAGTGAAAGACTAGTTAGAATGGTGGAAACTTATCTCTGAGAAGAGATGTGATGGCTACTCGCATTCATAAGAAGATGATCATTACAATGATTCTCTAAAGTCCTTTTTAACATAAATAAAATCCAAAACCCTAACCCTGGAAGATGAAAAGCCAACAGTTTTGTGGACCCCGTTTTGGGTAGTTTGGTGTATCAAATTCTTGGGGATGTAACTTTGGAATACGATCTTTGTTTGGGGTGCACGATAGCTTGTTGGAAAGGTATCGACGAGGAGATTCATTTTGGGGTCTCAATCAAATCCTTTGGCTATTATTGAGGTTCCTAATCATGAAAAAATGTCGTTTAGGCCCTCAAAATGGCCTTGGAAGTTTAGGAACCAAAAAAGTACTAAAAATAGTAAGTTGCCAACAAACTATTTTGAGTAAGTTGGAATAGGTGGGTGGCCACCGATATCCACATGGATCAATCCTCCCTCCTTAAGAATAAATGTTATCCATTAAGTTGAGTTCTCGGGGGAGAGGGGAAAATTCTTGTTGAACATGAACCTTGGTGAGTTGCTTTCCCTGCTAGAGAAGTTGTGTCGCTCGGTTTGTGGGAGGTTGTTGAGAACTTGATGAGATGAATGTGTGTAGAAGGAATATTTGTGCTTTGCTTCAATCTTGTCGACCTATTTCTATTGGATAGAAGATGCTTGGACTAAGGATATAGTGGATGCGGTGTCCTTTTGTTCACCTTTTGAATAGATTGTGAAGAAGCTAAATTTTGTAGTATGAGATACTACCTTGCAGCACTGTTTAGGTGGGACAGTATTTGGAACTACCTTTGGTATCCTGAAGAGATGACCCCCCATAGTAAAAATGACACTATAGGGTCAAGACTCATAAATAGCATGGCGGTTCCACATATATGGTTGGCCCAAAAGAACATCAAAGACATCCAGTGGGGAAACATCACATAATACCTCATCCTTGAAGGGTTGGATGTCGTATGAAAATCGTCACTGCTAGCTAACATGGAGATCTTGTCCCTGACAAAGCCACCCTATGTTGTATGGTTGCGGGTGTGGTGTTGTCGATAATACCAACTGTTTGATGACCTCTGTTGAGATGAGGTCCTTCTGGCTTTCGCTATCAACAATGAAATGCAATAGGGTCCCCTTCACCCACATCTATGAATGAAAGAGGTTCTCCCCCTCTTCAATATCTATTGGTTCTTCTGGTTGAATTGTTGCGGTCGCGACAGTAGAAATGGGGTATGTATCAATAATCTGTCTTCTCCCATTATTTTCTGAAACGGGGTTCGGCTCCTTTTCATTGATCTCAGGCACCAATGATTGTTTTGAGAAACATTCATCAGTGTTGTGCCATGGGATTTTGTGGAAATCACACCACTTTCCAGTGTCCTTCTTCATCTTCCTATGACCCTTCTTTTCCTGTGGATTGGACTGGTTTTCGAGAGGCAATTATTTATGGTTGTCTTTATCATACTTTGGTTTTTGTGGATTTGTAGACCCAAAATATCGTTTGTACTAGTGCCTAAATTTATTTTCAATTTTGACAACATATCAATAGGCATCTCCCAGTGATGAGATGTCCAGGAAATCCATTTCGGTTTGGATGTACCTATGCAGAGCCTCGTGGTATTTCAGAACCATATGTCACTCGGAGTCTTTGATACCTAGCTTGGTTTATAAGGTATGAAAATTATTTTTAAAATCTAGCACTTGTTGTCCCCTCTCTTGCCACATTGTGGTCCATCTCATGTATTGGTCTTCATACTTACCAACAGGGTAATATTGTTCCTTGACTGCATCCACAAAAAAATCCCAAGTAGGCTCAGCCCCATATATTCTAGACTCCTCTATGGAATGTTTCTCCCAGAAAGTTTCCCAACAATTTTTTACATGGGGGAGAGCCTTAAGGAGTGCGAAGGTGATATTTTCCTTGTCGAAGAAATTGTGAACAAAGAAATAACCTTCTAGCAGATTTAACCATTTTCCTAGGGCATATGCATCTATTTGTCCTTCAAATACAAGAATATAAAAATTACCTTGTACCTTAAAAGGAGATGTGATTCCAACGTAGTCGTTTGATGAATACGTGCCTTATGTTATCGACAGGTGTTGAAGGATTTGGGAAAAATTCTCCATCATTTCGTCGCTCAGTCGCATGAGAGCATGCTCAAGCAACAGATTGATAGAATATTTTTCTTTGTCATTTTTCTTTTCCTTCACCATGGAGGGATTCTTGGGCGTGCGAGAGAAATTTTTCTCAAGAGAGACAATCTCAAGACCCAACTTTCTATACTCAGATCTTGTTAGGGACATGCATTGAAAAATGATCACGAGCAACCTGATTTGATACCACTGATCTGGATTATTTTCAGCACGAAATGAGAGAGGAGATATAACACAGAAATATACATAGATATTTCAAGAGAGACAATAATATAATAGATATATTTCAGATATATAACAAGAGGCACAGATATACAATAATGTAAAATTTCTATTAATGAGCGAAATGTACAAAATTGCATAAATACAGAGTGAAAGACTCGCTAGAATGGTGGCAACTTATCTCTGAAAAGAGATGTGACGACTTCTCACATTTGCAAGAATAGGATCCTTAAAATGAGGCTCTAAATGCTTTACATAAAGAAAATCCAAAACCCTAACCCAGGAAGATGAAAATCCAATAGTTTTTTGGACCTCGTTTTGGGTAGTTTGGCGTATCAACTTCCCAAGGGCATAACTTTGGCATACGATCTCCATTTTGGGTGCACGATAACTTGTTGGAAAGGTATATCCCATGAGCTTCATTTTGGGGGATCAATAAGATCCTTCAAATATCATCAAGGTGTCTGATGATGAAAATTCTTCATTTAGGCCCTAAAATTGGCCCTGAAAGTTTAGGAACTGAAAAACTACTAAAAATAGTAAGTTGCCAACAAATTGTCTTGAGCCGGTTGGAATAGGTGGATGGCCAGCGATATCCACCTACATCATCATCACACTAAACCAAAATAATACTCTCCTACAACAATAATAATTTAATATACTAAGTACCTATGCTAAGAACTAAGAATAGACTAAGAACTATAATCATATCAATCCTCCCAACAACAAACGCATTGGCATCCAATTCTTTCAAGAGAGAGGGAAAACATTGAATTCATGGAATTTGAATGAGAATAATGTGGATGTCAATATTTCTTAGTGACAAGGTAATAATTAGTAGATCCCTAACGAATCTGGTGAGACAAATGCCTACAATTGAAATTGCAAAAATCAAACTCTGCCCCACAAGAGCCAAATGAGACAAGACCTTGCAACTCTAATTGCATAAGAAAGAATTTTTCCTAAATGATGTGTATCAACAATATTGAATCCAAATACAAACAAGATCAAAAGAACTCTCAAAACCATTGAAGTGATTCCATCAAAAATGTTTCTAAAAGGCTATAACACCATACAAAGTGGAGTGATCCAAATGATGAAATTGTTGAAGTAAAACAAAGTAATTTGATTCTCTAAAAACAATACTGCAAGAAAAACGTAGTTTGAATACATTGAATCTCTCAAAAAATCCCAAAACAAAGAATATAAAATCCCATATTCAAGGATACCATAGCATACTTGTAATAATGCATAAAGAAATGGACAAAATCACAACTCAAAGTGGTTTTATAAAGAAACATGGAGTCTAAGTGATTCAACATTGAATACAATCTATGAAAAATAATAGTAATCACAAATATCAAGAGATTTTCATATTTTTCACAAAAAATAAAATATAAGCATGTTGCAAGTCATGTCAAACCCCTTCAAACACATAATCAATTATTGTAGAT
The DNA here is from genome assembly GCA_009831015.1 of Picea engelmannii. Lineage (NCBI taxonomy): Eukaryota > Viridiplantae > Streptophyta > Pinopsida > Pinales > Pinaceae > Picea > Picea engelmannii. The sequence continues at coordinate 7,888 of WSFP011400586.1, forward strand.
AGTGTTGAAAATAATGATGAAACACCATAGTGTTGGCACAAGGAAAAGGGTTCAGCTCCAAGAGTGCACCAACAAGCCCTAACTACTGGCCCTTTCGACAACACTTGCGACGCATATGTAGTCTCACCTGAAGCAGTTATGAGGGGGTTGTAGGACAAAGATTTCTACAACCAAAGGGAATATCAAGTGGATCTAACATAGGAACAACACAATGTTCATATATCACTTATCAGCTTAGATCTATTCTCCAATCTACTATCAGATCTAACACAACAATATAATCATAGTATATCAATGACAAAGATAGAATGTCAATCACACAAAACAAAAGATGTATGTGGTTCACCCTCTCCCTAGGGCTATGTCCACATAATTGTGATATAATATATTAAGGTAAAGCATACAGTTCTTGTCTGCGCTCTTGGATAACAGATCTTATTTCTTCTCCTCTCTTCCTCTCCCCTCCTTGTGCACCCAGTTGTAGGTTTGATCTTCGCACCCAACTGAAGATCTTACAATACCAGAAGTCTCTCACTCTCAACACTTCTCTCTCTCGATATGATACTCACTCACATCAACAATACAACTTGATCAATAGCAATATCATACCAACCCAAAGTATCGACCTGACCTAGGTCCTTTAGAACTTTATTTATACATTACAATAGCTCACCGACAATCTTAGGTCGAAACCTAGGTGTCCAAAACCCTAGATACCAAAACCCTAGGTGTCTAAAACCCTAGGTCAACTTGACCCGTATTTTCAAGTCTTCACCAACCTGTCTTTCCTTTCTTCTCGCGCGATGCTCCAACGAATCCAACAGTATCTTTTTCCACTTGATGAGTTGTCCACGATTCTTCTTCCTTGCTTATCTGTCATCCCTGATCTCCTCATCCAAAGGATTTCTTTCTCAGGATTTGCTCCATCTTTTCTTCTCTTTTGTTCACTTCGACCCAATAAAAGTCACTGTGTCTTCCACAAAGTTCTCATTCTCCCTTTTCTTCCTTGATCTTCACATACTTCCATAACCAAGGGCCAATAGGCCCCCAACACTCACATGTGACTCATCCCGAGGCACTTCATATCTGAGCTTCCTTTTTTACTTTGACTCCAGACTGTGCAGTGTAGCCTCTGCTTTCTGCTCTATGGCTCCTTTTCCTCATTTGTGAAAACTATATTTTCTATGTCTGGTACCCAGTTTCAACTACACCTGGTACCTAGACCCTTTTCTTCATGCTTTCACTAAGAAGTTCGAGGCAACTAGTTGTCATAGTACAACTTCATTCGGCTCCCATTCCCTAATCCTTCCTTCCACTCCCCATTCAGAGTCTTAAATTACGCAACTCCTCCCTCTTTAAGATAAGTGATCTCATATGGCCCTAGCCAATGTGTTCTGAACTTTCCAGGATATTTTATGAACTTTCTGTCATATACCAGTACTAGATCACCTCATTTGAATGCCTTCTTCTTGATGTGCCTATCATGGTAGGCCTTGTCTCTTTCCTTATGAACCTGCTGATGGAATCCTGCAATGAATCTGTCTTCTTCCATATCAACCAATTGTGCCAGCCTCTCTTGAAAAACACCAGGGTCATCCATATCTATAAAGGCAACAATTTTGAGGCTTAGTACCAAATATTTCATTGGAACAACAGCTTCAAGACCAGTTACCAACTTGAAGGGGGTATGCATTGTTAGTTTCTTGCAAGTGGTTCTATAGGCCCTTAATACTGTTGGTACTCTTAAATCCCAATCATCCCTGTTCACACTGCAAATCTTCGTGAGCATTGTCTCCAAGATCTTGCTGAATGCTTGAACTGTCCCATTTTCTTGTGGATGGTACGGTGTACTCTTCTGATGGTGGAATGAAAATTCTTCAGTCAAGGCTTCAACTATCTTATTGATGAAATCTATGCCTTTATCACTCATAAGGATCTTTGGGCATCCAAACCTGGTTATGATGTCATCAAATATGAAGCATGCAACTGTAGTGGCACTACAGTCCTTGACCTCTCTTGCTTCAGCCCATCTAGTCAAGTATTTTGTTGTTGTAATTATGTACCTTGTTCCTGTACACTTTCTTGGTGGATTTATAGGTCCGACGAAGTCAATTGCCCATTTCTCAAATGCTTGTAGGGTCATTTGTGGTGCCAATGGAATTTCATCTCTTCTGGATGGTTTCCCAACTCTTTCGCATACATTGCAGGCTCTAGAATAGTCTTTAGCGTCTCTGTGTAAGGTAGGCCACCAAAGGCCAGCTCTAAGAACCTTTTGCGCAGTTGCTTTTCCTGCATAATTTCCTCTTGTGATGCCTTCATGATCTTCTGTAAAGATCAGTGGTCATTCTACCTCCATGATACATCTTCTCAATATCTCATAAGGTCCCATCTTGTATAGATGTCCAGCTATAAGTGAGAAATCTACAACGCGCACTACTAGCGGTTTCTTCTGAGGAATTGTGTACTCACTAGGTTCCATTACTGTTGATAGGAACTAGACTATCTCTGTGAAGTGGTCATCGATATTTCTAATGGCCAATAGTTGTACATATGGTAGTGCATCCTCCAAACTGGTCAGCTCTTCCCCATGTTCCAACCTCGACAAGTGGTCAGGGCCTTTGTTCATTATTCCTGGATTTACTATGATCTCAAAATCATATTCTTGAAATAGTAGCAACCATCTGCATATCCTTCCCCCCAACACTAGATTTTTGACTAGGTATTTCAGTGTGGAGTGATCAGTAAACATTTTAAAGTGTCCTCCCAACAGTAGTGGAAAAATTTATGTAATGCATACACCATGGCCAATCCTTCTCACTCAGTGATGGTGTATTTGATCTCAATAGTTGACAGCTTCCTTCTAGAAAAAGATAATGGGTGGTCAATATCTCTTGTTCCTAGTTGTGCTAACAAAAATCCTAAAGCAATGGAAGATGCATTGACATGCACATGAAACTCCTTGGTCCAATCTGGGAAAACCAGAATGGGCGCAGTAACCATTTTCTCTTTCAGTGTGTTGAAGCTCTGTTGGCATTCCTCTGTCCAACTAAGATGACAATATTTCTTCAACATCTTCTCCACGGGTGTTGTAATATGAGCATAGCCCTTAATGAACTTTCTGTAGTATCTTGTGTGTCCCAGCATAGTGTGCAACTGTTTAACTAAAGTAGGAGGGGGTAGATCAACTATAATGGCAATTTTGGATGGATCTACCAGCAATCCTTTCTTACATACAGTATGACCTAACAGAACTCCAAATGGTGAAAAGAAAATGCATTTATTCAGGTTTAAATCAATTTGGCACTGCCTTCATTTATCCAACATTAACCTTAGACATTCAATATGATTCTTCAATAAACTAAAAGCAGACCAATCATCAAAGTATGCTTCTAAGAATTTATGCAGAAATTCCTTGAATGCTTCAACCACCACCGTGGAAAAGATGGCTAGGGAATTCTTCAATCTGAATGGCATCACTGTATATTGGTAGGATCCCCATTCTGTTGCAAATGTGGTCTTCCTTGGAAATCTAGATCTGATGGTATCCTGAAAATCCATTTGTAAGGGAATATACTTCCTAGCCTCCCACATTATCTAACACTTTGTCAGTGAATGGTGTAGGGAAGGGGTCATGCAAACAAACATCATCCAGCTTCCTGATATCTATGCATATCCTAATTTCTCTTGTTTTCCTGTCTTGCGCCACCATAGGGCTTATCCACTCTGACTCTTCGACAGGTTCTATAATTCTTGCTTCCATCATTTTGTCAAGCTCAATATTCACTTTCTCCTTATATTCAGGGTTTAGTTTGTAAGCTCTATGTTTGACTGGTCTAGAATCTGGATTCAAATGGATCCTCATCTCTCCCATAGTCCCTTTAATGCCCTTCATATCAGTGAACTTGGTTGGAAACAAGTCCTGATATTCATGCAGTAACTCTGTAATTTTATCAATGGTAGCAACATCCCAATAATTTCCAACATTTGCAAACTTTGGTGTCTGCTCCATTCCAATATTGAATTTATTAATCTTGATTGGTTGTCCAATAAATGGAATATCAACTCTTGGTCCTTCCACATCTCTCTGGCCCTCTATTTATGTGATGTTCACCTTCTTCGGATCATCGTCTTCATCGGCATTGATGTTGTAACAGCCCTGCAATTTCTAGAGAGGTGCAATCCATTCATCCTCTTCTTGTTCCAAAGGAAGGCTAGATGCCTCCTCGAATACTTTATGTCTCACAATATGTAATTCTTGATCTACTAAGGGATATTGAATTTCAAATAAGAAGGTAGTTACAAAATTCTGAGTCATACCTTTCCAATTTGTAGTGATGAGGCGCAGTTCTGCTTGGAGGTACCAGTTGATAGATGTCGTGTCCACCATATTAATGAATTTTTGTACCCACTTCTCTTGAGGGATGTGGCTCCAGGCTTCCTCATAGATTCACACATGGTCCTTTGGGAAGCTTTGACCTGTGTAGCGAACTTCACAGCCTTCTACTTGTGCCGAGAACCTCGTTGTCATCAAGGTACGACATTGTATCCAATCTGTGATGCTATGTTTATGTGTCCCCCACAATCTTGTTGGTGTGACTTTCAAGGCCTCATCCATTGTCAATAATCTTTGTTGTATTGGTACACTTTCTTCAAATTATGACAAGAAGGTTTCTAAAGGATTTAGACCATCAAAGGTGGGTAAGTTACATACTGTTGTGTCAATCTAGCGAACTTCTCTGGTTAATATAGCACATCTTCTTGTATATACTTCATACATCTTGTTCTACCAGTTCTCCAGTGCTTCTTCTGAGTCTGATGAACATGTGTTATCACTTCGCTAGCTTAATTTTCCATCGATTGTGGGATTAATGTAATCCTGTTGTCTGGCTGTTAGCTTATATATTTTTTCTAGTGCATATTCGTGGTCTTCTTCTCTGATAGGTTCTATGTACCGTTGACCTTCATCTGGATCTAAAGGTGTGATGAACCTAAGGCAATCTCTTTCAAAATTCATATGTCTTTTATCTAAGTAAACAACCGTGGAGTTATTCAAGGCCCAATCAATTCCTAACAGTGCAGGGTAAGAAAAAATGTCATCAAGTATTTCAATTACCTCAAAATATGCAAATGTTCTTACTCCATCAATGTCCACAGGGACATGCTCCAATCATCCAAATGGGATGACATCTTGCTAATTGGCCATCCTGATCTTGATAGGGGAATAGATCAACTTCGGTTTTCCCATCAGTGTCCAGGTTTGCTTCATCATGAAATTGACCTTCAACCCTAAATCGAGGACTACATAATCTATCTCATACTCTCCTATTTGAGAATTCAAATGTAATTCCTTATTTGTCCTTATCTTCTTACCAATTTGGTGTACTTTCTTATTCAGTAAGGGGTCTATCTTTCCTAGCTCATATTGTCTGATTAGATTTTCTAATTCTTGTACAGTGCTTTCATATTGAACCAACTTAATACAAGTATACAAAAATTCCATGAGCTTACTTACCTCTTTTCCTTATTTTGGTGAAGCAGACTAATCAAATGTCAGAGGCATTCCATATTCTCTCACTTCTAGTCTTGTCTTTGATGTAGAGCCTTGGTCTCCTTTGAATTCTTTTCTGGCTTCCTCAAATATTTCTCTTTCTTTCTTTACATCGAATATTTGTGTCTTCTCTGTAGCTTTCCTGATTCATGAGTCTTTTGTAATCTTCCCTTGGGTTATTCTGTCATCTCCTGTGACAGCACCTCCTCTTGTTATAACAGTGACTCTAGGGTCTTCTCCATGAGGCTCATCATATATCAGTTGCACTTGTAGGTTCTGCTGAGGTCCTTGTCTTTCTTGAAGATTAGCTAGCAACATAGGACAATCTTCTATAACATGGTCAAACGAGTTGCAGTAGCTGCAAGTGGTACAAGGGTTCTGACAATCCCTTGCAAGGTGTCCTAGTTGTACGCAATTATAACAAATGATTTGTCCTTGGACTCGACCCATTCCTCCTCCTCTTTCTCTTCCTCTGAATCCACCGTGAGGATTGAAGTTTCCTCTCCCAGGATATTTATACTACGTAGTGTTTCCTTCTTGATGTACTTCACCTTGAATCTTATATATCAACCTTTCATGCATGATATCGTAAGCCCTACAATCCCTATCATCTTGTCCTATGGACTTACAGAATGTGCAATACAAATTTGTAGGTGTTTGAACAAACTTTTGCATGTAGTAGCACTCACCAAGGTGATGTCTGTTTCTGCATACCTCGCACCAAGGTAAGGTGACTTCCTTCAAAGCGCTCGGAGATCCAAAAGATAAGTATTCATTGAATAGGGGACATTTTTCCTTGTCATGGCCTTCTGATCTACATATGACACACCATATGTCTTCTCTTTTATCTTTTCCCTTGTCTTTCTTCATATCTTTGACCTGCAGAGACAAACTAGTTAGCTGACTCAAGATCTGAGTCATACCTGAGCTGGATTCTCCCATAGGGGTTGATTTTAACTTCATGGTGATATCCAATGCCTCAGACTGTGAATTAATATTCTATTTCATCAGGGGAACTCTGATGTGTGGTAAGAGGGCAACAATGAACCATTCTTGGTTATGTTCATCTGGGATCTAGAAGGTCAATCAGTCTATTATGGTTTTGAATCTCTGGTCGAGTTCCCAAACAGATTTAGCCACCTTTTTCTTGATCTATTTTAGCTCTGTAATACATTGTGACTCTGACTTGGGTTTCTTGAACTTTGCAATCAGTGCATTCTTAATCTGATTCAGTGGCTTAGGTTGTGCAATTCCTTGGAAAATCTTCATGTACTAGCTCAGTGTGAAGTCCCTTAGAGTCGTACTGAATTGTGTTCTTTTGACATCTTCATCGTTGACATTTTTAATATTCCATACAGCTTCACATAGGAACCAGTGTTGGTCAGGATATTTAGATCCATCTCCCCTAAAAATAGGAAGCCTCATCTCATCTGCCATAGATCTTTCTAGGGTTCCTGACTGAATATGTGGTGGACTACTATTGACAATGCTCTGGGTAAATCAAGAGGAGGGATAACAATACTTACTTCGATGGTCTGTGCAGTTTTTGAGGTTTCAAGTTCTCTTCGGTGAAGCTCTTAAGCTTCTCCTTCCTATTCCCTAGTGGGTTTTGATTATTCTTTATCTATCAGATCTACCTCTTCTCCACTATAGAAACCCTCATCCCTGTAGTTATGCTTAAACAGGTTTGCAAGGTGAACTTCTTGGAACACTCTCCCACTACCCGTATGTCCATATTATGTGTCATTGTCGCTGTCTAAATTATTGAACATTAGCCTTTCTCAATCCGACCAATCTATTGTATCTTCAAGATGTTCTTCTCATGCAATAGCATCTTGATTCTCAACTTTAGAAAATGAAAAAATTTCCCTCTGGGTCCCTTAAAGAAATAGCTCTTGGCTTGGCTATATGATTCTACTCTGTCAACAACGAACTTTGTGATGTACCCTCCAATGGTGCTATCAAACTAGTGATCTACTACTCGTGATATGGCGCTATCAAATCGTTTGACCTTATTGATCATCTCCGACATCCAAACCATAGGAGGTCTAGATCAAATCTTAAACTGGGTATCTGCTAATCTAGCTAGCCACTCATATAGATCTTGATGGATTCCTCCAAAGAAAATTTTGTGTATATCAGTAAAGATATATTTCTCCAACCAATCTTCTGAGCCAATATTAGGGTTCTTGTTCTGGGCTTCAGCGAAGTCCTTTTCTTGATCTTCTATCAACTTTTGAATCTTTGTCTTTGATGCAAACCACCTTGACATTCCCTCAAGAAGATTCTCGTCCCGACAATGGAACCATTTTTTGGCACAGGGGCAGACCCGAGGTTCAGCTCCAAGAGTGCACCAACAAGCCCTAACTACTGTCCCTTTCGGCAACACCTGCGACGCAGATGCAGCCTCACCCAAAGCAGTTATGAGGGGGTTGTAGGATAGAGATGTCTACAACCAAAGGGAATATAAAGTGGATCTAACACAAGAACAACACAATGTTCATATATCACTTATCATATTAGATCAATTCTGCACATCTACTATCATATCTAACTAAGAAATGCAATCACAGTATATCAATGACTGAGACAGAATATCAATCACACATAACACAATATGTATGTGGTTCACCCTCTCCCTAGGGCTACATCCACATAACTGTGATATAATATATTAAGGTAAAGCATACAGTTCTTGTCTGCACTCTTGGATAGTAGATCTTATTTCTTCTCCTCTCTTCCTCTCCCCTCCCTGTGCACCCAACTGCAGGGTTGATCTTTGCACCTAGATGAAGATCTTACAATACCAGAAGGCTCTCACTCTCAGCACTTCTCTCTCTCTCTCGATACAATACTCACTCACATCAACAATACAACTATATCAATAGAAATATCGTACCAAACCAAAGTACTGACCCGACCCAGGTCCATTAGACCTTTATTTATACATTACAATAGCTCACCAACAGCCTTAGGCCGAAACCTAGGTGTCCAAAACCCTAGGTGTCTAAAACCCTAGGTCAACTTGACCCGTATTTTCAGGGCTTCGCCAACCTATCTTTCCTTTCTTCTCGTGCAATGCTCCAAAGAATCCAACGATGGATTTTTCCACTTGATGAGTTGTCCACGATCCTTCTTCCTTTCTTATATGTCATCCATGATCTCCTCGTCCAACGACTTTCTTTCTCAGGCTTCACTCCATCTTTTCTTCTCTTTTGTTCACTTCGACCCAATAACAGTCACTATGTCTTTTGCGAAGTTCGCATTCTCCCTTTTCTTCCTTTATCTTCACATACTTCCATAACCAAGGGCCAACACATAGCTATGGATAAAATTTGATGTAGTAGAACAAATATTTTTTTTTCTTTTACATTTATATGTATAAATAAAAATTCATTCATAATTTGACTTATACATTCAAGTTCGTTGCCTACACACAACCACTTATTAGATGAAAGGCATGAGGTTATTTGGAATTCCCTTCAAATATTCACTAATATGGCTTCTTAGGTGAGCACCAACTAGGTTGAAATACCCACATCCACTTGTTGGATGAAAGGCATGAGGTTATTGGAATTCTCCTCAGATCTTCACCAATCTGGCTACTTGGGTGAGCTCCAATGGGTTGAAATACCTCAATAAAAATTATTCTCCACTCTCGATATTGTCTATCAACATCATGAACTCTCTCTTAAAGGAATATATTAGTGCATACATAGGGATTCATTGCAAAAATTTGTAATTTTTCTACACATGGAATAACCTTAGGTTGTCCATAAATTGTAGTTGATGATGAAAAAAATACCTTTTTTGCAACCATGTTTGGCCATGATTTCATATAGGTTCAAAGTTCCAACTAGAATATTATTGTAATAACGTAATGTCTTTGCTAAAATTTCACCAATATCCTTCAAGCTAGAAAAATGTATCGTAGCATCAATTTTGTCCAATGAAAAAAACCTTGTATGTGCCCTCTCTTTTGCAAAGATCTCTGAGAAAAAAATAGTGAAGATTTTAGTGGAAGTGTTGATAAACTTTTAAATCCCTTACTCTATTCATTGCTTCTTCATTGTACTTATCTAAATGGTTGGTGATATAAACCCCGTAACTATTAGGATAGGTGTGCCATACACCTTGCAGTCATGTAGTGGAGCAGGTAATGATTGCTAAGAAGTAGCATGGAATACATTCAAAGGAGTGGTAGGGAATAAATGCAAAGAAATATCAGGGAATAAATGATTACTAGTGGTAAAAAATAAATGTACATCACTAGAAGACAATGAATTTTATGTAGTAGTAGTTGGCCAATTAATTTTTGGTGGTTTCTATCTTGTAGAATTGGAAAACCGTAAATGGTTTATTCTTTTGTTACGACTATTTATTCAGTTCTAGGGTTCGACGAATACATAGTGTAAGTTTTAATTCATTGTTATGCTACCGAAATTTCTCCATAAATATTGTTGAACACCCTTATTGACAGCACAAAGACTCTATATTGTAACCATTTATTTGTCAAATAGTACATTGAGTGTGCTTTAGATTGTAGGGTTTTTCTCCCTAGAGATTTTCCCCCAAGAAGTCATATTGTTAATGGTTTGTAGCTTATTTCATTTCTTTGCAATTGTTATATTTTAAGTTTCTACACATTCTTCTCTCACATATTAGTGTAGGAAGTGTATTCCACACCTCTTCTTCCTTTCATTTGGTATCAAATCCTATTCACCTCATATCCAAGGTGTTAGGAACAAGGATTTTTAATTTAATATTGGTTTGAGTGGGAGCTTGCACTGAAGGAAATCTTGTTGCATGGAAATGGTGAGCACATCTATATTAGAAATGGAGAATTTTAATGGCACTAATATCTCAATATGGAGAAACTTATCATACATTAATATCTATAGGTTGTATTATATAGAGCCAAACCCACTGATATGAAAGATGAAGAGTGGGTGGTGTTGGAGAGAAAGGTGAGAAACAATATTAGACTCTATTTGGTTGATTCGGTATTATTGAATGTTTCTAAAGAAAAAACCACAACAACTCTCTAGAATAAGTAATGGGATTTGTATCAAGGTAAATCCTTGGTTAATAAATGTTTTCTATGGAAAAAATTGTTTTCCTTGAAAATGGGTGATGGTGATTCTATATCCCATCACTTGAATGCATTTAATACTATTGTGACCCATTTTATCTCAGTTGGATTGAATATGGATGAGGAGGATCACTATGTGACCCTTTTGTGTTCTTTTCCAGATTCATGGGACAACCTGGTAATGGCCATTGGAACCATTGTAAAAACATTGGTTCTTGATGAGGTCATCATTTCTTTACTCTCGAAGGAGGTGAGGTGGAAATATTATGAATCCACCATTGAATTATTGGTTGTTCATGAAATATTGAAGGAGAAAGGAAAGAAGAGAGAAAAGGGAAAATCCATATCTCATGGGAGACATAAGTCTCATGGAAATTCCAAGGAAAAATGTTGAAACTGTGACAAGGTCTAGCATTTTAGAAGGGACTGCAAGGAAGAGAAGAAGAATAACAAGAAGGAAAAGAATAATTTTGATTACGAATATGAAAAATATTCTCAAGAGGATGGTGGAGATTCCTATGTTGTAGCTTTGAAAACTCATGCAGACCAAAGTGCATGGCTAATAGACTCTAGAGCATCCTTCCATATGAATTCCCATCAACATTGATTTTCAATGTATGAGAGATATGATGGTGGGATGGTATACCTTGATGATGAATATCTTCTCAATATGGTTGGCCATGGTAGAGTCTTGATCAGATTCCTTGATGGCAGCATAAAGGGGATCAATGGAGTTTTTCACATTATGGGTCTAGCATGAAGCCTACTATTAGTAAGCACACTTCATGATGAAGGTGTGTATGTTATTTTCTCTAACAAATGGTGTAACATGGTATGAGGAGCTATGATACTCACTAAGGATGTTTGAGTGGGAAATTTGTTCCATATTGATGTGTGCACTATTGAGTGTAATAGTTCTTAAATTTCTATAGTGGAGATATTTATAGGACCTAAACCTTCACAATCAAGACCTCCTAATCAAGCTCTTTCTTCAGAAATCAGGTTACATGCAGAGAAGACCATGATATTGCTCTGGATTTTATGAGAAGAACGAAATGAATACAAATTACTAAAAGATACTTAACACAGAATAACAGAGATACAGTAAAACGGGTTTTCTATTCAATAAGGAAATAATTTGAAACTATAAAATGCAGTGGAAAACAAGCTTGTTGGAATGGTGGTGGCTTATCTCTGAGAAGAGATGTGACGGTTGCGCTTATTCGCAAGAAGATGATTACAATGAGGCTCTGAAGTAATTTTTACAATAAAGAGAAATGTCAAAAACCCTAGACATAAAAAAGCCTAACCCTAGGAGATGAAGCACCAAAATTCATGTGGGCCCTGTTTGGGTAAGTTAGTACATCAACTTCCCAGGGTCGTAAATTTTGCATAAGATCTTTGTTTTAGGCGCACGATAGCCTAGCCCATTGGGAAGGTATCATTGAGGAGATTCATTTTGGGGGCTCAATGAGAGCCTTTTCCTATCATTGAGAAGCTATATCCCAAAAAACTTCATTTAGGCCCTCAAAATGGCCCCGGAAGTTAAAAACTGCTAAAAATAGTAAATTGCCAGAAAACTGTTTTGAGAAAGTTGGAAAAGGTGGGTGGCCACCGATATCCATATGAATCAATCTTCCCTCATTAGGAAGTAATGGTATCCATTTCATTGATTTCCCCCATCAAATGAGGAAATTTATGTTGAATTTGGCCCCAGGTGAGCCACTTGCCTTACTGCAGGAGTTTCCCTGCTTTGACGACTCGATAAAGATGGATCCTTTGCTATCGAGTGAAATTGATATGTGTGTCCACAATATGATAATTGGATTCTTGTTTCATCTAGTCATGATTGATCTTTGTTGGTGTCAATTTATCTGTTATCTCTGAGGTGTCCAATAATGGTGGGAAATATGGTCGAAGGAGAGCTACGTTGAAGACTCGGTGCAGGCCAAGGAAAGGTGACACAACACCCCTACCTCGACAGGTTCTTATTGACCTCCTGGTCTAAGGATCGTTCTTAATCTCCATTTGAGTCTGATTGACTCCTTTATTCCCTGTGGGAATCTTCCACACAGAAGTTTTTATCCACGGTTCCTTCTTAGAAGTTACGCCTGTGAAAATAAGAACTAAGAACCAACACTTACCCACATGACCAGCTAAAATGACCACAATATTCACCCGAAAAGTATTCCAGGTTTCACAACTTCACAATCACTGATGTGAGTCCCTCTGAATCGTCAATCCCCAAAACCCCTAAAGGCTAACGGGTTCTTTGACTCCTCCCTTGACTTTACTCAATGTGACCTTTGTCTAAAACCTGAGGCCCCAAATATTTCGACACTTCATAATTTCACTTATTAGCGATTTGTAATGCAACAACACCTTTGACCGATAGCCGAAATCACGATGGTTCCTCGTCACGATCAACAGTTTTGAACTTCCACGATCTGACGGTCCTGATTCTATCGGGACTTCTCGAATCGGGAGTTCACAACTCTCGACTCTGAGTCACACCCTTATTTCACACCCGAATTCCAAAATGGTGAATTCAAGCACGCAATCAATGAATCTCGTTGATCCGAATGCAATGACTATTGTTAATCCTAAGATTACGAGTGTTGAAAGAAACTCATCCTTATCCTTCCCACTGGTCTCCAAGATCCAATGGCCCACAAAACTTCATGATTATCCCTATGATAATTTCAACCATCCGTTCAAATTCCTCAAAGACTCTTGAAATACCTTCGCATCTTTCCTTCTGATCTTAACTTCTGTGAGGTGACTCCGGACATCATTTTTCCTTTGAACACTTCAAAGGCTCTAACCCTTATAAATTTGGACTCTCACTATAACTCCTAGAATCTAAGGAATACCTTCATGCAAACCTTACGGCATTCACAATAACCCCTGGTTATTTCACTCTTCAACTCTGTGCACTCCTTTGCAACAATAGTTCTTCAACCTTTCTCCTCGGTTGGAAAAGTATAATACTTCAACTCATCGGTGAACACCTTGCATGGCTCTATGTGATACCTACACTCCAGCTGGTACGACAACAATGATATCCCTCCTGATCTTTTCTGAGATAGAACTCAAAACTCTGTCAACGCACTCTATGCGGACCTTCACTACACTCCTTACAGGAATCCTCAGGACGAGAAACTATTGAAACTCATACTTCTCCTCTCAGAGACTTCATACATTCAACATAAAATCAAGAGAGTACACACACATAACATTGATTCAAATGCATAATACAGAACATAAGCAAAACTGTAAACATACCATTAAAATAGATGTAAACAGTAACCACCACAACAACATGAAATGGAATCAAAGCATTGTTATATTAATTCCAGTGCTCCTGTACATGGTTCAATAGGAACAACTATCTTCTTATACAATCCTATAATCTCTGTTCTTCTCTATGCTCTTGCTCACTACAACTCTACAACTTACAATGAGAATTCTTATCTCAACAATACATACGAGGGTGTCTTTTTCGATTTTTCCCTCTTACAGCTCTAAGCTATCTAATCGAAATAAAATCTACAACTACTTTACATTCATTACAATTAAATGCCTCCATATTTGACAGATGAGAGCAACGCTCAATATCTGTTTACAATCTCCAAAACATAAATGAAAATACGTTCTCCTAACTATTACATTAATGTTCCTTCATTCAAATTCAAAATGTCTCAAAATATACGCTAGTGCAATTCCAGTTGTCCTTGCCTTTGTGCTTTCTTTACTAGCTCGCTTGCGATGCTCCTGCACCATAATCCCTTGGTTGAAAAATCCATGAACTCCTGTTCATGAGCTCCTGCACCGTCTGTCCATGTTTTTGGATGTCTTCTTCGCTTTCCCAACTGGCATCCTCAATCGGGTGTCCTTTCCATTTGACCAAATATTCAAAGTATGTCTTCCTTTAGGTCTTCTTTCCAACTCTCTGATCAATTATATTTTCTATCTGTGGCTTTTCAGCTACAGGAAACTGTTTGACCCACTGAACTTCTTTCTGATCCTCCTATGTTCCTGCTCCATCAGATCTGTAAGGATACAAATCTACTATGTTGAATATGGGTGATATTCCTACCCCATCTGGTAATTCTACTTCATAAGCATTTGCCTCAAACTTTCACAAGATCTTACTTGGTCCAATTTTCTTCATCTTTAGCTTATTGTATTTTCCCCTTGAGAACCTTTCTTTTATGAGATGCGCCAGAACCAAATCACCTACTTCAAATAGAAGTTCTCTCATGTGTTTATCTACTCAGCGCTTGTATTCTTGGTTAGAAGTCTTTAACCGCTCTTTGATTTTGTTGTGGAGCTCTTGCATCTCTGCTACAAAATCCTCTGCTCTAGCACTTCTGAATTCATTCTTCTCTAAGTCTCTCAACTTAGATACTCCTTTCAGTTTCATTCCATACATAATCTGAAATGGGCTCTATATTGTGCTTCGGGTAGGTGAGTTGTTATATGAAAATTTTACCTGTGGCAGAACTTGATCCCACTGACTGTGATTTTCAACTACCAGACTCCTCAATAAATCTCCCAGGATTCAGTTCACTACCTCAGTCTATCCATCCATATGAGTTTTATATGTTGAGATAAAAGATAAATTTTTTCTTAGCTTCTTCCATAGGGTCCTCCAGAAATGACCAACAAATTTGGTATCCCTGTCTGAAACAATACTCTTGGGTAAGCGTGAAGTCTAACAACTTCTTTGAAAAACAGATTTGCAATGTGAGTTGCATCACTGGTTTTCGTACATGGCATGAAATGTGCCATTTTTGAAAATCTATTGACCACCACAAATATGGAATCACAACCCCTTTGTGTCCTCGACAGTCCTAACACAAAATCCATTATTACCATATCCCATGACCTCTCTGGTATCAGCAATGGTTGATACAACCCTGTATTCTATCTTTTCCCCTTTGCATGCTGACAAATTATGCATCTATTCACGAATTTCTTGACATCCTTCCTCATCCTTGGCCAATAGTATGAGCCATTCAGTTGTGAAAAAGTCTTATCATGGCCAAAATGTCCAGCCAATCCCCCACTATGTTTTTCCTTCAAGAGGTTCTCTCTCATAGAGCATTTCTGTATACACAACTGATTTCTTATGAATAAAGTCCATCCTGAACCATATATTCAATCCATTGGCTTTTTTTTCTGAGAACTGGATTCTCACATGCTTCATAAGCGTCTTTAAAATCTGGATCATCTCTATACATATCCTTAAGGCTATCAAAACCTAAGGTCTTCACACGAAACTCCAGCAAAATTAAACATTTCTTGCTCAATGCATCAGAAACCTTGTCAGTAGATCCATAAATGTGCTTTATAACAAAAGTGAATTTCTGCATATATTCAACCCATTTTGCATGTTTCTAGTTCAGATTTTCTTGTCGAGTTATGAATTGTAAAGCATGGTTGTCACTATACAAGACAAACTCTTTCGTAACCAAGTAATGCCTCCATTTTTTTCAATTCTTGTATGTCTGCATAAAACTCCTTATCATACGTTGAATACTTCATCTTGGTTTCATTCAGCTTCTCACTGAAGTATGCAATCAACCTATTGTCCTGGCTTAAGACTACTCCAATCGCGAATCCACTTGCATCACATCTGACTTGGAATGTCTTACTAAAATCTGGCAGAACCGGAACTGGTTGTCCAGTTATTTTCTCTTTCAACAACTTGAAACTTTTCTCTGCTTCCTTTGTCCAATGAAATGATTTATGTCTTTTCTTGACTGTGTCCATCATTGGTGCACATATCCCACTAAAATTTCTGATGAACTTCCTGTCAAAACTATCCAATCCATGGAAGCTTGAAACTTCAAAGATACTCTTTGGCGATGGCCAATCTCTGATTGCTTTTACCTTTTCAGGATCCATCTTCAACTCATTTGAAGAGATCACAAAACCCAAATAAATGAGTTATTTCTTCATGAAAGATGATTTCTTCAAGTTTATCAACAATTTCTCTTGCTACAACCTCCTCATTACTGAAGCTAAGGTTTCAAATGTTCTTTGTCAGTCTTACTGAAAATCAGTATATCATCAAGATACACAATTACAAACTTCCCAATGAAATCTTTCAAGACTTCGTTCATCAATCTGATAAAAGTACTTGGTGCATTCGTCAAACCAAATGGCATGACAAGGCATTCATACAACCCTTCATTTGTATTGAATGTTGTCTTCCATTCATTACCTTCCCTCATTCTAATCTAATGATATCCGTTTTTCAAATCAATTTTTGAAAAAACTTTTCTCCACTCAAGAAATCCATCAAGTCATCCATCCTCAGTAAAGGAAATATGTACCTGATGGTGATTTTGTTTATAGCTCTTGAATCCGTACACATTCTCCATCCACCATCTTTCTTTGGACTTAGCACTATTGGAACAACGCATGGACTCAAGCTCTCTCTAACCAATCCTTTGTCCATCAAATCATGGACTTGCTTCTTAACCTTCTCATTCTCCTGCGACGTCAATATGTACATTGCTTTGTTTGGAAAACTTGTTCCAGGTGTAAGGTCAATGTGATGGCTTATACTCGTAATGTGTGGTAACGAACAAGGTAAATCATCCACCATTATATCAGCGAAATTCTCCAGCAGTTCCTGAATTTCCTCTGGTAGATCGTCTATCGAAGTACTTGTCAAAATGACTCTGGGTTTTCTCACTACAGAAAATTGCATGTCTTATTATTTCTTGACTTCGTCAAGAAGCTCCTTCCCACTCATGAGAAGTATAGTATTTCTTGCTTATGCTTTCACCTTCTCATCTTTAATTGGTAGCAACATATGCGTCCTACCATTCTTCTCCAAGGTGTATTTGTTCCTTCTCCCATCATGAATAACATTTTTGTCATATTGTCATGGTCTACCCAACAAAAGATGACAAACATCCATGGGAATAACATCACACAATATTTCATCTCTATAACCCCTATCTTAAATTCAACTAAACATTGTTTAGTGACTATTACTTGATGTCCCTTTTGAAACCACAAAACCATGTATGGGCTTGGATGTGCAATTGTCTCCAATTCTATATTTTCTACCATTTCTATGGATAATAGATTATCTGTGCTTCCACTGTCCACAATTACCTTGCATACCCTATCCTTGGTCTTTCAAGAAGTTCTAAACAAATTGTTTTTTTGGACTGGATTCTGCATCTCTTTCTCTAGTTTCAAGAGAATTTTCCTCATCATTAAAGATATTTCACCTTCTACATCTTCTGCCTAAAAATTTCTCTTCTGCGCTTTTGAAATGTGAGCTTCGCCTCCATCTCTTTTTCTATCAATAAATTCATAAGACTTATGTCCAATCTTTCAACAGACAATTTTTTTTATCTCACCACCTCTGCCTCTTCCTCTTCCTCTGGCTCGAGGAAAAGTATTCATGTCGGCATATTGTCTTCCCTGTGAAGTTCCTCCTCTTTCTGGGTGAGTATGAGATTTCTTTTCTTCCTCCTTGGGATTCTATACTATGTCTTGGGCAATTTCTTTTCCTCTGCTCTGACTTCTACCTCTGCCTCTTTGACCTTTCTTTCGGGCCAATTTTTCTTCAGCCTTCAGAGCAATCTGATAATCATCTTCCACATTTCTAATCATCAGCATGCTCATCTCATCCTGAATTTCATATCTCATACCATTCATGTATCTAGCGACCTTTTTATCATCACTCTCTCGATGACCTACTCTAATGTTTATCCTGTAGAACTCTTCAGTGTACTCCTTCACTCTCATTCCTTTCTATCTCAAATTCTGTATTCTTCGAAACAAGTTAATTTGGTAGTCTCTCGGTATAAACTTGGATTTGATTTTTGCAACCATTCTATCTCAGGTTTTGATTATTTTCTTTCCCTTGCAATGCCTATATGCCTGCAGTTCATCCCACCATAGTGTTTCATTCCCTTTAAGTCTAGTGACAACATGTTTAACTTTCTTATCTTCCTTGACATCCTCATAGTTGAAGT
>ML858066.1:0-15212 GCA_009831015.1 Picea engelmannii
GCAAGGTCCAAGGCAAGAGACAAGGCAAAGACAAGAGGCATAGCAAAGAGAGGAGGGCACACCAAGGCAAAGGGCACCTTTGTTCAAAGGCTAGCAGGCACAAGTTTTGAGGAACTCCATTGCAAGCTTGAGAAGAAGCTTTGATTGTATCAGGTTCCTTGTGTATTTACTTGTTGTAACATTTGCTTTGAGATCTCGAATATATATATATATATCTTACTGGTTTTCCCCGTGGGGGTTTTTCCAGGGTCATGTTGACCAAAAGCTCATGTGTTCATTTGTCATGTTTGCTTAGTATTTTCAGCTTGTAGTTGTTAAAGATTCTAGAGGTGTGTTTGATGTTTAATGCATATTAAAGAAGGTTAACTTGGACAGCAAAACCTTCCATATTTAAACCTTATAAAAAGTGGCATTAAAGTGTTAGAAAATTAGGTGTGCTCATTTCACTATAGACAATATAGCAATATTGTCACCCAACCATAGGCACAAAGGCCACCCACGAGCACCTTAACCTTGACAAAGAGAATAATTCCGGAAGCAAACACTAGAACCAATAGCCAACCAAGGTAGCGTACCTCTCTCCAGAGCTAGCATACCAGGCAGAAAGTCCAAACCATAACCAGGCAGAGAGTCCAACCATAACCAAAGAGAAAGTCCAAGCCAAAACCGAAATGCCAGTTGCAGTAGTTGCAGCTGCAGCTCCTCTCCAAACTTGCGCACCACTAGTCTTATGCAATTGTGAGAGTGAGAGTGACAAATGAGCTCTAGCGCCCTCTTATTTATAGTCCTCCAAGTGACCTAACTAGGCCGACTTCTACTTCTCGAGGCTAATAACTCAATAATAAATATTCTCTTGAGTTGACTTGTCTCCTAAGGTTATTATCAAATGTTTTAGGGTTTCTCTTGCTTCCCGGAATATTCTAGTCTCATCAGGGTTACATGTAGAGGTTAATACCTTCCGTAGCTACCATAATATCAACACTCGCTCCTAGCTAAGGAGGTATTAAAGGCGATGGTGTTGAGTACAAACAGACCATTCAACCAATAGCATCATCATAGCCACACAGACTATCTCATGGTCAAATCATGAGCACCACCATCACTATCGGTATCATCTGATAGCATCAACTGCATCATCTCTCGAAGCCATACTACATCTGAGTAATCGGGCATGATGTTGAATAAGTCACTCACTCCACAGAGTGATACAAGAATCATTCTTCTAATCTGGACATCCGTCCCAGAAGAATGAATGTCCTGGACCATTTTCCACGGGGAGAATGTCTGTCCATCAACATACTAACTATCCATCTAGCTAGAAATCATCTCCAACACTAGTGATAGTCTCCATGGAAATAAGAACAATGCCATCCAATAGAACACAATTGTGTCTATCCATAGTAGTACACAACTACTACCTAGTGGTACACAACCACTCCTAGTAGCACACAGCTACTAACTAGTGACACACAATCACTACCAGTGGATCACATCCACAATAGTAGCATACAACTATTGTCCAGAGACGTACAGTCTCCACAACAATCATATCATCTGATATCAACCTGCATAAAACAATATCATGATATAAATTGAGTCATTTGGGCCATTCTTCCACTCACATCTGTGAGATCTGGAAGAGCATCTTCCCTCAGAAAGTAAACCATCAGCCATGGGCTATTTGGACTATTCTTCTCAAGCATAGAAGAATAATTGTCCTTGATTTCCGAGCCTGGACCATTCACCTAACTGGGCCATTCCTCCGGCACTAATCATAGTGCAACCTGGAGAGACTGAGTCTGCCCTAGGGAATGCCTGTCCCTGATTGTTGAACCTGGACTATTCACCTAACTGGACCATTCCTCCGGCACTAATGAACAATGCAACCTGGAGAGAATGAGTCTGCCCTCGGGAATGATTGTCCAGACCATTTCCTATGGAAATGACTGTCCTGCACCAACCTCCAAAACGAACTATTCTTCGAAACTGCTCACAATTGTGAACTTCAAAAGAATGATTGCTCGACGAGGCGGACCATTCTACTTGACCAGTACTCAGAGTGACTGCCAAGAAGAATGATTGTCCTAGACCATTCCCCCACACTAGCCACAAGGGGAATCATTGTCTATGGTACATCAACAATCTATCAAACCATTTTCATTACGAAAATGACTGTCCAATCTGAACCATTTTCCGAACTGGAAAATGCATATCTGTCAGAAATCTCGAACCACTTTCTGAACTGGAAAGGAACTGCCCATCCTGGACCATTTTCCATACTAGAAAAATGACTGTCCATAAATCAACAACATATCAGTGCTCCCTCCCAACTTGGGAGTAATCACTTCCTTTTCCAATAAGGAAGTCGTCTCCAAGAGCCCTAGCTTGTCTCTTAAGTAGGCAAACTTTTCATCTTGGATAGAGGCTTTACCAAAATATCTACTATCTTCTCATCTATGGAGATAAACTGGAGAACCACTTCTCTCTTCTGGACTTTATCACAGAGAATATAATGCTTGATCTCAATGTACTTCAGCCTGTCATGGAACACCGGTTTCTCTGAAAGCTTCACATAGCTCTGATCATTACAATATATCATGGTCGAATTTAGCACCTGACCAGACGGTCCATAAATCAACTTATTGCTTTTGTACAAGCATCACAAGTTGCAATATACTCTGCTTATGTAGTGTTGATTGCAACAAACTTTTGTTTCCTGCTAGCTCATGACATCGTGGCAAAGCTCAAACTGAAACATATCCGAGTAGCACTTCTTCTGTCATCTGCACTCTCTGCCCAATCTAAATTGATAAATTCATGCAGTTGTATGTCATAATTTAAACGTCCCACAAAACAAATATACGGCTGAGTATTCTCCAAATACATTAACGAGCCAATCAATTGTCAATACAGAGACAGGTCTACTAGATTAGAGTCGCTTCAACTTCTTCAGATCTGTTATCATGTGAGTTAGCCATAGATTTGCAATCCATCATCCTGAATTTCTAAGTAACCATTATGATACACTTTCTCTGTCATAGGAAGTTTTCACCATGCTTCTACTGTATATGAGATACTCTGCATCAAGTTGCTTGAATCCATACAAGGTATTCTTCCATTTGCATACATGGGTTTCTTTCTGGTATAAGCTTCTTTCTCAATTTACTTTATTGGGAGGAACAGTCTTTTACATGTAAATTTCAATCCATGGATACTGCAAGAGGTATATTTTGTTTACTGGAACAAGTTGTCGTCATAGTCTTCTCCCTCCTTCTGGAAGAATCTCTAGTTCTAAATCTCGCAATGCTTCCATTCATAAGTCTTTTTCACATTTTCTTACATACATTGTTCTTCATCACAACTTCCATTTCTTTTGGTTGATTGCTTCTAGTGGATTCAAACCAAGTTGGTAGTCTTATGATTCTTGATATAATAATTGGTTGTTCTGGATTTTCTTTCTTTCTTGGAATCTTCATGTTCTTCCTCGTGTTCCTCTTTAGCTTTTGGGTCCATGGAGTCTTCTATAGATTCCATGCCCTTCCTTCTTGAAGATTTCAACTTCTTTCTTTCATCATAGGATCATGGATGTAGATGGACAACCAAGGATACTTAAGACTTCTTTTTGAAGAAGACTTCTTCTAGAGTCAAACTAAACACGTGTTGCTTATCATGGTTGTTACTTTCAATGGGAACATGGGCAAATACTTCATAATCTTCGCGGATTCTTCAATGGATCATATCATTTAGGATTAGCTCCCTCCTAATCCTCACTTCATGCATGAATGCATGCTCTTCTTTTGGAATTTTGTAATCAACTCCCTCCATCTAAGAGAGTCCATGCTTCCGTCTGCATCCTTACTGCCTTCTGCAAAGTGTCACAAGTCTTATTCTAATTTCCTCTTGATTACTGACTTTTTTTCTGATTTGACTCCTTCTAGGTCTCTTCAAGTTTGATTCTGATTTCAGCCTATCTGACAGTTGTTACTTATATAATAGATTCCTCAGGAATTCGCCAACGTACTTCATCTTCTTGTAGTCATCGTAATAGCAATCCTTATCTTGTTATTCTTTCATAGGTATTGTTTCACTGACCATGTTTTCTTCTAAGAAATAGATATGCATGATATGTACAGGAACTATGTTAACATGGTATGTACAAGAACTATGTTATAGAAGAATATTGTTACCTTGACTAGAAGAAGAAGTCTATTTTATCCTGCTTGGCTTTCTTTGAGGGTTCCCTTTCTTCGGCAACTGTTGCTTCGTTTGTTTCCTTCCATTTCTTTAACTTAGAACAGTGGTTCCTATAGTGACCATATTTTCGACAGTTGAAGCTTTGTATTTTTGACATATCCTTTTCTTGATTTGGTTTCTTCCTTAAGCCAAACTTCCTCTTATTCCTGAAATTCTTGAATTTTGTTGTGAAGGCTTGATCATCGTATTTCTTTTGGGATTTCTCTTTTGCGTTAATCCTTGATTCTTCTTGTGCACAACAAGTCCAAAGTTTTTCAAATGTGGGATACTCCTTTCTTGTGTTCATGCTTGTGGCAAATGCATCTCATGTCTTGGGAAGGCCATTAAGTACTATATTTACCAGTTCCTTTTCTGAAATGATTTCTTCAATAGCTTGTAGTTGATCTCTTAACTAAGAGATTCTCACAAAGAATGATGTTATGCTATCATCATCATTCATTTTCATGTCACGGAGCTCATTCTTCAGACTCAATACTTGTCCAATGTTTCTGACTGAGAAGAGGTTAGTTAAGGCATCGTACATCTTCCTAGATGATTCAAGATGAGAGATGTAGGGTATCAAGTGGTCTTTTACAGAGTCCACTATGATACTCATAGCGTTGATGTCATTGTCCTTGAACTTCTACATAATTGCAATGTTCTAAAGTTCCTTCTCTTTTCCCGCTTCAAACTATGGTTCCATGATCTTGCCTTTCACAATATCCAACACTTTATTCTTGGCAAGGATGAGGTCAATCCTTGTCTTCCATGCTCTGAAATTAGAAGCCCCTTCTAACTTGTTTTCTGACTTCATAGAGTAAGTCATGATGCTTTGACTTGTTCAACCTTTGACTTTGACTTGCTCAACCTTTGACTTTGACCAAAAAACTCAAACTTGACGTCTTGGCATGCTGAGAGTACCAGGAGGTGCGCTAGGCTAGGGCGCACTAGGCTATCCAGGAACTAGGTCAAGCTCCACACTTAAGGTGCCTTAACAAGAGGGTTAGGGTTTCGTTCCTGCAGCAAAACTTTGACTGCAACTGCAACTGTAACTGAGCAAATCCTCCCAATCTATCTTCCAGCGGTTAGACTATCCGAAGATAGTGTGGGCCCATAACCTGTTAGAAAAATATGTGTGTTCATTTCACCATAGACAATATAGCAATATTGTCACCCAACCATAGGCACAAAGGCCACCCCTGAGCACCTTAAACTTGGCAGAGAGAATAATTTTGGAAGCACACACTAGAACCAATAGCCAACCGAGGTAGCATACCTTTCTCCAGAGCTAGCGTACCAAGCAGAAAGTCCAAACCATAACCAGGCAGAGAGTCCAACCATAACCAAAGAGAAAGTCTAAGCCAAAACCGAAATGTCAGCTGCAGCTCCTCTTCAAACTTGCGCACCACTGGTCTTATGCAGTAGTGAGAGTGAGAGTGACAAATGAGCTCTAGCGCCCTCTTATTTATAGTCCTCCAAGCGACCTAATTGAGTCGACTTCTACTTCTGGAGGCTAATAACTCAATAATAAATATTCTCTTGAGTGGACTTGTCTCCCAAGGTTATTATCCAACGTTTTAGGGTTTCTCTTGCTTCCCGGAATATTCTAGTCTCATCAAGGTTACATGTAGAGGTTAATACCTCCCACAACTATCATAATATCAACATAAAGAGCATCAAACCAAAGCTTGTGGGAAGATTTCAAAGTGGTAAAGTTCAGATCTGGTGGGTTGTTTTGGACAGTGAGAAAATTGTCCTAGATTTAGTGCCCAACAAGAGGTCACAAGACAGGCCTATTGGGCAGCCTATAGGACCTCGAATTTCTTCAATTTGGACTCCATATGACCATCTTTCCCACAAAAGTTACAACGTCTATCAGTCTTCTTATTTTTAGATTTTGCTCCTTTGTCACCATTAGGAGCAGAAGCTAGCGGAGAGGATTTGGGACCCTTGTTTTGCTTGTTGTTGTGGCGAGGATGTTGCTTCTTGGGATTATTGGATTTATCGTTTTGCTAGGCCACTAAAGCTTTGTTGGATGTACCTGCAGTGTTGACCAGTCCAAGTTGCAGAAGCTTATCTTGTTCTCGAATTAGAGCATCACAAAAGGACAAGAGAGGGTTCTTTATAAGCACTCCTTAGAGTTTTTCTAGTGGCATAAAAGGTAGATACAAAAACAGAATATGCACCACCAAGCTTAGAGAGAATAACATATATGCATCAATCTTCCTTCAGATCTAGTTGGCACTCTATACACAAAAATCTGAGTTTTTTGAACTTAGATAAGTAATCTTCAATGCAAGGAAAATCATTTGGACTTAAAGTCATTCACTGATTTTCCAACTGGTGAGCTCAAATAGTATTGTGTTTACCAAAAACAGCTTCAAGCTTTTCCCAAACTTTATTTGGGGCATCAATTCCTTGAAGGTGAAACCTTAAATCAGGAGAGATGGACATGTCGATTAGTCCATGTGCTTCATCATTCCTATTAACCCACTTGGCATACTTGTCATCATCAATGGGTTCTTGTTCTTTTCCCAAGGTAATCTGGTACAGTCCTTTACTTCTTAATATATCCTCCATATAGGATTTCCATGAGAAGTAGATGGTACTAGTAAGCGAAAGATCACTGAGAGAAGCCATATTAAATATTCAGAGAATATGGATTTAAAATATGAAACCGATAGTCTGGATGGAATGCTCTCGAAAAAATAGATTTAAAAAAAACGACATTGAAAATGGGCTTTGGATGTGAAAGTTATGCCCTTTTGAAAAAATGCATAAATGGTAAACAAAGAGTCATGTGGCAAGTAGAAATTGGTCCACGTTGTGATACCCCTCCTTCTAATAACCTCACTTTTACAAATAAGTTGCTTATGAAGTGACCCACTTTTATAGAATAAGTGGGGATCACCTTTACAATGAAGTTACTTTATAAATGAAAGTTACATGCAAAATAAATAACTTAAAATAAAATATTAAGGCTACTTATAGTGATTCACTTTTATAATTTAAACAAAATACACATTACAATGGATGCATGGACTTTTTCAAAAACAAATAACAAAAAAGAGACTTGAACTCAAGACCTCTTACTTAATAAGGAAACTTTTAACCAAGTGAACTAATGCAAAACACATTATATTGTTAAGGAAGAGGATTGGTGGAGTTGTTATTGTTCTTGTGGAAGACGACTTTGGAGAGTGTGCTCATTAAAAACTATTTTCACACAAGAAAAAAAATTTGCTTCTTGAGGCAACGAGGGTTAGATTTCGGTTAGCTTACCTAGAAAATGCAAGTTGTCAATCTATTTTTGATTTACCGAGATTGCACAGAGCGCATGGCAAAGAGCATACGCAGACAGGAAAACCCTTTCCACTCTATTTTTTATTTGTCGAGATTGCACAAAGCGTAAGGTAAAGATCATACGCAAATCGAAAAAGAGTAGCAACCCAGAAATAAAAAACAGAAAACCAAAATAAAACCAAAATATTATCTTTGTAAAAACTTAAAAGGGCATATTTAGGATTTATACGTCCGGATTTGACTGAAATGGTCATATCTTGGGCAAATAGAAACCTTTTCAAATGAAATGAAAGGCATTCCTAACTGAAACGAGCGCTCCAGACGCATTGGAACAGTGCTCTTAGCCGAGAAATGTATGGAAATGGCATAAACCATAGATGTGACAACATGGCTTCACGATCTTGATCTACAACGGGAGTGGGTCTTCAAATGCGCTCTGATACCATGTTCGACAACACGGGTATTCCAACAAAGGATAAACACCTTCAGTAACCACTCACACAACTAGATCCAAGATCAACACACTGATGTTTTTACATGGTAAAACCCCTGTGGGGAAACATCCACGACCCTGGCCAATGTGGCCACTTGGAGCAATTTATTAATGCAAAAGAAAACATTATATAGAGATTTACAAGAGAGTTTCTCACAATAGATCATCGACAAATGACCTTGCATGCTCTTTAAATAGAGATCATGGACCAATTGGGTGCTAAGCCATGGATCAATGTAGCCATTAAGATCGAGGAGAATACGAACCGTCGGATCACTCTATGTCGGGAACATAACATGACCGTCGGATTACCTAACTACAAATGCATACTAATGCACACTAAGAAACATACTTTTGCCTAACGACACATTAGACCAAGTTGATCTAACTAACTCCTAAGTGTCTAAATATCCTAACACTAGCCCCATAGTTCTATGCACATGCTTGTGCCCTAAAAAATATGTGCTTGCTTCCTCCCAAAATCAGCCTAAAACCTTGGTTGTCCCTACTCCACCATTCATTTTCTTGTTATCCCACGTTCACAACCTTTTCCCACATCCTTCCACGACCTGCTCACGTCCCAAGAGACATGCACCCATATAAATGAAAAGAACATTTCAGAAGTGAGATATCAAATAATAAAGTAATTATAAATGAACGATAGATGAGTAGTGTAAATTCATACATGTTCTACATGTGGAAGTTGATAACTGGTCAACGTATGGGCCAGCCATATAATTATAATTAATTATTAATCTAGCCTAATACGTAATGAACTTATGTTCATCACATGTCCTCCACTTTCAAAGTGCTTTGTCCTCAGAGCATTGGGGAAGGACAGATGTTGACAAAAGGCTTCAATTCTCAGGAGGCTTCTTTATTCGATATACTTTTCCATTTGAGAGGTATTTGATCATTGTTCTAGATTGCAGGGGTTTTCTACGATTGTTTATTACACCTTCTGTGTTGAATTTTCACTATGCTAGGCTCAAGCATGAGGGGTTTTCTACGATTGTTTATTTCATTTAGCATGTACTTGAACCATAAACAAATGCAGCAATAACCAAGATCACAAGAAGAATAACCATGCACAAGAACACAAGAAATATCCTCGGAAAACCCTTCTCAACAAGGGAGAAAAACCCAGCAATCCTTTGCTATATTCTCAAGAGAAGATCCCCCAACCATGAAACCCTAATGCACACAAGAGGGTGCTCTACTACCTTGAAACTTGCACCCAAGAGAGGTGCGCACTTCAGCCCTAGAAATGTACTTGCTGAAATTTCCAAATGACAAGTGACTCGTGTGTTTCTTCAATGGGGAAATCACCTCTATTTATACTAGACCAGACACAACAATAGATGTGTTTGTTGGCACAACAGGGCCGACCTCAATAACTCAGAAAATAATTAATTATTACAATAAACCTTAATTATCTTTCACATATGATGGGGCCGACCTGTACCCTTTACATCACAATTAGGGTAAATCTTACTCTCAGACAATATAGCAAGGGATCTCACACATCCACTAGTGCTCAGCCACTAGGGGCACGTCCACCTATGCTCAACCATAGGGATGTCCTACTCAACGGATCTCTATCTCACTGAGTCCACGGGAGAATCATCTGGAGTACCATCTCAAGCCTGACTCAACTGAGTCCACAAGGCAGGAGACCACACGTCATAACAACTCAGTCCAGAGTCTGATGCAAACCCATCACATGGGCATCTTCACCCCACACAGGGGCACACATCATCTCATCTCAGTCCAGAGAGGAACGACACACCCATCTCATGGGCACACCCAAGACATGGGTTCTCTCACAGGTCGACTCAACTCAGTCTCAGAGGAGAACATGTCCTGGAGGATGTCTCACGAAGTTGTAATCATCAACATTTTGGATCTAAAATAAGTTTTCACTCCCTCTTCATCAAGCATAAGTAGTTATGTTTGTGGTTCATCCTGGCTCCCCAATTTCTTCTTTAAACATGATACATGGAATACATTATGAATACAGCTTGTGCTAGGTAGATCCACAAGGCATAAGAAACAACAGTAATTTTCCTCTTGATTTGATAAGCTTGTAGAAATTGGGCATTAGTTTGTTTTTCCATTTTATTCAAGTGACCGTCGCTTATAAGGTTGCACATGTACAAACACTAGATCTCCTTCTTCGAATTCACTCTCTGATCTGTGTCAATCAACTTGTCATTTGATTTGGTTCTGACCATTGAAAAGATTCCCCATATGTACAGAACATTCCTGAGATTCTTCTAAATGGTCTCTTACAGCTAGAACATTGATATCTCAATGTAAAAGCTCATGTCTTGGAAGGTCATATCCATATTAAGCTTTTGCATGGTATCACCATTGTGGATGTGTGATAAGTGGACATGTACCACCATTCAAATCATTTATTTTGCTTATCAATGGTAAAACAATGAAGATAAGCTTCCACACACTTGTTCACAATCTCTACTTGTCCTTCAGTTTGAGGGTGATAAGTTAGGCTCATATTGAGTGTAATCACTCGATGTTTACAAAACTTCTTCCAAAATTTGCTTTTGAATTTAGCATCTCTATCACTCACAATTACATTGGGAAAACCATGTAAATTATAAACATATTTGGAGAAAGTGTTTGCAATTTGTTTCGTGAAATCTACCTTGTGGATGCCTGCAAGTGCATATTTAGTGAGTTGGTCTACCACAACAAAAATTATATCCCTTCCTTCAAATATCGGGAATCTGTCGATGAAATCCATGGGAATTTCCTCCTATTTTTTATTTGGAATATGCAAGGGTTGCAACAGCCCTAGATATGGAAGGTTTTCATTTTCGTTCCTTTGACATGTATCACACTCTCTTAAATGCTTCTGCAGAAAAAGACCAAATTGACCAAAAGAAGTAGGCAAGGCCAAGTGATACTCTGAAGACAAAGTTAATAATTTTTTCCTCACCTCCTTTAGTAAAAGATTTTGAGCACCAAAAGCCTTACAAAATGGGGAGGCATGATCCAAAATGGATCACTACATACTTTTTCATCCCTTTACGTACTTTCTGTGGTGCAGAATCAGACTTGTGGATTTGTAGGGGCCATTTTCAGGATCAATCCCAAAATCCATTGAGCGGGCCCAAAATTCGAGACCACCCATTTAGGCCCTAAAAATGCATTTTTTGGGGTCAAAAACGGAAAAATCGACATAGTCAATGGGTCCAAGGGGTAGTACTAATGTTATCAAAACTGGAACTGGAATTGAATCAATCAATCATAGGAAAAATATCGGAAACAAAACCAGTCAAACAAAACATACATAAAATATTCAAATTTTGATAAATCTCTCTCTCTCTCTCTCTCTCTCTCTCTCTATATATATATATATATATATATAAGTCACTTGACACAATGACATGGGACACGGAAATACGAGTGTCCGACACGTGAAATTTTGCCCCCGAAAGCAAGACACGGAGGACACATTTATATATGTATTAAAAATATATATATATATATATATATATCTAAAAAAATTATATATATGAAAAAATTTTGAAAATTAAAGATACAAAAATGAAATTTAGACATAAAGATTCATATTTTGTTAAAAACTAGAAAAATTACATGATACAAAACTTTAAACATGTAACATAAATGATAAATCATGATTCATTATACATTGTAATTTGTAACATCAATGATGATAAAATGACAAACATTGAAGTTTGAACACACAAGAAATTAGAACCATTAGCTGCAACATTCTCATTAAGTCATCAAAATCAAAATGTATTACAATTTATAGATACTAGATAGTATTACCGAATCAGAGTCATTAATTACTATAGGTGGGAATGCCAATGGCAAATACAAAATAGACATAGGGTAAATAATAGAATTGTAGATGGAAGAACTGTCAGGACTCAGTAGTACTAGTCCTCCATGACATAATCATCAAAATCAGTTTCACCACCACTACTCTCTCCTCCATCCTCCTCCTCCTCCTTTATATCCAATGCAATATGTGCATCTGTTGATGTGGAAGATGAACCCTCAAGAGGATCACCATCATCAAAAGTGACGAGCTCTAACATTGGTCCATTAAGATCCAAGTTGGCTAATGCCAACTCAACATTGTTGTCTAAACCTACGATGCGGGGGAATGCCCCCCCCGGATTCTGCTCCCGAAGCACGCTCCGAAGGGGAGTATTCAGGGAGTGCGCTCCAAAGGGGAGCGTTCAGGGAGTGCGCTCCTTGAACGCTCCCCTTCGGAAGTGAATTTTGGGAGCGTGCTCCCCCTCAAAAAAATGTGCTCCCTGGTTTGTTAAGGAGCGCTCAGGGAGTGTCCAGGGAGCGAATGATTCTTGAGGAGGGAGCGTTCGCTCCATGAAAATGCTCCAACACGTCTACGCGCGTGAGGAGGTTTTTGGGAGAGTTTGTTTTGTTTTTTGAGAGAAATGAAGCAATGGAAAGGTAGCCTGGGGTTGGGTAAGAGGTTAAAACACTCATTTACTCCTTTTTTTTTCATTCTATTTCTCATTTCATTCATTTCACTCATCTTTGCTAAGAGAGTTTTGAGAGGGTTCTTGCTAGTTCTTGAGGAGATTGAAGAGCTTGGAAGGAATATTTAAGGCTCCCATAGGGAGATTGGAGAGCTTGGAAGAGAGATTGAACTTTGAAGGCTACCATTTGTGAGAGCTTGGAAGGGAGATTGAAGGTTATCATAGTCATATTCAACCACCATTGGAGAGCTAAAGAGGTAGGCTCTTAAGCCCATTTTTCTTTCTTGTTTTTTTTTTTAAATGCATGTGTTGTAAACTAGCATATCATGCTATGTTGAATATTTGAATGTTTTCTTCTCCTACTCTTTCCCATTTCTCCTCCATCATTCTATTGCAGGAAGCAACTTATTATCAAGGACCAAGGTTCAACATTCATGATGTTGATGTCAATGTGGTATGCCATTTTGGTTCCATTTTTTATTATAATGATGGTGGTGGGAAGTTCACGTTGAAATACCCATGATAGTGATGAAGAAATAGAAGTGGACAGCACATACGAAGGAGAGGAGGAAGGAATGGGAGGGGAGGAAGACAATGAAAATGATAGTGATGATCATGATCCCCAAAAATCCAAAGAGAGGTACACACCTCTGTGGAAGTATGTCACAAAGCTTAGTAAAGGGAAAGGGGGTGGAACAGGGAAATTTATATGCCACCATTTTCATACAGAATACACAGGTTCCTATACCCGTGTGAGAAAGCATCTATGTGGGACTATGTACTGGGATGAAGGTAAGAATATAGGAATCAAAGCCTATGTGAGTATCGATCATAAAGATAAGACTCAAATACCAAAGGGAAGAAGAGGTAACAAAAAACAAAGCAAAAAAACCAAAGGTTGAACCTAAGAATGCACGAAGAATGTTCATTGGTAGAGGCACATCCCCCCATGGTAGTGCATTCTCGCCTTTGTCTTCATCTAGAACACTATCAGATTTCCTTGACCAAGGTTGTAGAGATGATGTCGATGCAAAAGTTTTCAAGTTTCTCTATGCATGTGGTATACCATTCAATGTTCTTCGTTCACCATATTGGCATGAAATGGTCCAAGCCATCAATGGTGCCCCTAAAGGTTATAGGAGCCCCAGTTATGACAAAGCTAGAACCTTGGGACTTGACAGGGAAAGAGCCAAAATCCAAGGTGCTCTAGTAAAATTTACAAATGATTGGAACCTATATGGGGTATCAATTGTATCTGATGGTTGGACAAATGTGAAAGGCAAGCCATTGATAAATATTTTTGGTGTGTCTGCTAGTGGTGCGATCTTCCTTTCATCCCATGACTACTCAGATCGCTACAAAACAGGTATTAATATTGTAGATGCCTTGCTTAAAACCATTCAAGAGATTGGGCCCTACAATGTCATTCAAGTCACCGCTGATAATGTTGCAAATTGTAAGGCAACAGGAGCAATCATTGAAGATAGGTACCTGTTAGAAATTCAAGGGCAAACTAGAACAGAATTATTCTTTTAATTTTATTTACTACAGTAAATATAGATCAGCAATTAATTCAAAATTTTTGAAGTAAACTAATCACAGAAATAATATGATGGATCTAAACATTACTAAACATGAACAGATCTGATCATTAGCAAAACAAGAAACGATTCTGAACATTGACTTGCACAAAGAACAGATCTGATTATTAGCAAAAACAAAATCTAATCATTAGCAAAAACAGATCTGACCATTACCTTAGCCAAAAACATAGAATAGATTTACCTGATGTACTTATTGTTGTCCTCTTTTCTGTATGCTCAAAAAAAACTATAATGGTCATGGATCAAACCCTCAAGGATAGATCTTCATCATGATCTATGTGAACAATCTTTTCCAAGTAGAACTTTAGGTAGATAAGGAAACCAACCAGCAAACTAGCAGCCCTAACAAACAGACTGTCCAAGAGGAGTGACTGCTACAACAACAACAAAAATGTAGGGTTGCCTCAACAAAACCCTAAAGGTTGTAGGTATCATGCACACGTGACAGCGGTAGCATAAAAAATTATCAAGAGCAGACTGAAAGAGGGAAGACACCATCAAGGGAGGTGGCAGCAAGCTAGAGAGGAGGAGAAGAGGGTGGTCGCAACCAACAAGGGACTGCCCAAGAGGAGGGTTGCACCCTAATAGACAGCAAGAGGAGAGGGTCGCATCACTTAGACAGCAAGAGAAGAGGGCCACACCACTTTAAACAACAAGAGGAGACCAGATCCAGGGCAGTCATACCCTACACCAGCACAAGAAACTCTAAACTAGCAAGAGAGAGAAAACCCAAGGAGGCTGTACCCAACAAAGGTCTGTCCAAGGAGGTTGCAGCAAGAGAAAATTGATCCAGAGGGAGGCCGCACCACAATACAAATCAGAACAAGAGAGCCGCAGCAAATTTTAGGCCAAGAAGGGTTTGAGGAAGAAAACATGAGTGAGAGAGTGAGGGGTGAGGTTTCCTTATATAGTTTTGGTAGGGGTTAGGGTTAAATAAATTAACCCTATCTTTTAGGGTTAATTAAAAACCCAATAATAAAACAAATTAAGATAATTAATATTTTAATCATAAAAATATTAATTAGAAAGTCAACAAGTCAAGGTGACTAGAAAAGACCAACACCACATAAACATTAA
>ML858066.1:25690-41845 GCA_009831015.1 Picea engelmannii
ATATATATATTTTATGTATTATATAAAAACCACTCCTGAAACGTTCCCACTCCCGGAAATTTTTGAAAATCGACGCTCTTGCTCCCTGCTCCCCACTCCCAACAGGCTTGGTCTAAACCCATATCATCAAGAAACACATCCCACATCTTTGTCTTTCTTTCCCTTCACCCACTCTTCTCTCTACCTGTAAATAAGATGAAGATTGTTGTGCACATACACCATTGTCTCTGCCCTGGACTACTCAAGCCTGCTCTTCTTCAAACTGTACAAATTCCCATATGTGCTCAAATTCCTCTCGCAACAAGAGGATGAAGTAACCTAAGAGAGGACCCTCATGGCTAACTACTATAGAAGAGGGCATGTTTCCCCATGAGTTACCCACCAAGCATAGGGCTTCTTAGCCCCCTGTCTCTGAGCACATCATAGCCTCCAAATCTCCCAGTGCCAGTGGAAAACTCTATGAAGCCCTCCTCCACCTCATCAAGGTATGCTCTATCCTGAAATATCCATCTAAATGCATTCTTCCTCCCATGTGAAATCTCACCATCCATGTGAGGAGGGAATTTGCGTGAAGGCCCACAATTGAACCAATCATTAGTATAGTATTTGGGATTCAATGAGTGAGCCAAGCAATGCAAAGGTGTGCAATTCTTATCCCACCTTGTGATAAGAATATCTTGTATGGTGGTGAATAAAGTCTATGTCGATGTCCCATACTCCGGGCACTCATGCTCTAAAACAACAATCTTCACAGACTCAATCATGGAATCCCGCCCCTCATAAACCTCTCCTAGGATGGGCTTGTCTGTGTCTGCAAACCGCAACAAAGAGGTGATAGGGTCCATGATCTTAATGGTAAGATCTACCCTCTCCCACCAACCATCATCTAACATCGTATCCGTGACCCTTTTTGAAGAAGCTTGATCTATCTTTCTCCAAAAAGACCAATACTCAGAAATAACCATGGACCCAAGAGCAGTCTTGACCTCCCTCAACCTCTTGAGCATGATGAATGAAGAGGCAAATCGAGTATCTGCAATCTTCAACAATGATAGATGTGTGTATGCTTTGTAGATTGTGAGGGCATTGGTATGGTTTTGTACAAAATTGCGGATATGGCATGTATCCTCAATAAGAATTCCCATCCATGTCACTTCCGCAACAATAGATTTAAGTGCTAAATTCAAAGAATGAACAATGCAAGGTGTCCAAAATATTTGTGGATATTTAGCTTCGACAATCATGCCAGCAGCCTTACAAACTGGTGCATTATATGTAATAATTTGCACATAAGAATCAACACCTACATCTTCAATAACCTTAATGAACAACTCACCCATATATTGTGCATCCTTGTATTTTCCAAGAGCATCCACCGCTTTTAAGAAAACTGCTCCATTCAGGAAAGACACCATGAAATTGATGAGTGGATGGCGTGTTGCATCTGTACTAACACCTGTTGAGGGCCATGCTGATTTGATAGGTTGTAGGGTTTTATCCACCTCCTTTTTTTCCTTAACCAACAATGTGGTTCTAAGCTTCCCTGAATTAGGAGGAACATATCCGATTGGAGCCTAATCAATTAGAGCTCTACACATCTCAAGAAACAAAGGAGACCGTGCAATATTGAAGGAAATGAAGTTGAGATAGAAAAAGAAACCAATGGTAAGATCAACCTCTTCTCCCTTCTCTTGCTGAAATATCTTGTCCATTGGACCAGTTGCCCCCCTCTTTCTTGCTTGTTGAGTTGCACTCCTGCTCCCAAATTTAAAATTGCTAGATGGCTTCTTCAAGAATGGAAGAGGATCATCATTTTCGATTTTCTTGGATGTTGTTGCCAAGCCAACAACGTCCTCTTTTTCCATTTCTCTTCTTTTGGATGGACTCATTGATTTACATGCTCCAAGTCCACAAGGCAGCCCCAACAAATGGCCTTTAACTCTGTAATAGGTGCTTGTAAATTCATTATGGAAAAATCCACATGTCCACAAAACATTCTCTCCCCCCTTTGCCTTGGCCCCATCTCCTTGTTTTCTTGTAACATACTTCCACAATGGATATTTGTTGTCTTGACCCTGTTGTTTTGCTGCATTAGTGATTTTTCCATCATTAGAAACTTCACTTCCAGCTCCACTTGCAGCAGATGGGACACTAAAAGAGGGTGTTGAAGTTGTAGGAGGAGGGGCAACACCAACAATGGGATTCTTCCCTTTCCTTTTCCCTTTTACTGTTACCTTTGATGATTGAGCCATTATTTTTGTTGAAGGAAGAAGAAATTGTTGGATTACTGAGAGGGGGGTGAATCAGTAATAGAGCAATTTAATCCTTTTTAACCATATAATCCAAGTGTTATATCAATGTAGCATTATCATCCAATAACTACAGAGGAAATAAGCAATGAACAAATGAACAATCATACACATACACAATACACCAGTGTTTTGCGTGGAAACCGAAAGCGGGAGAAAACCACGAAATGTTTTTTCTTATATGTCTTGAAGAATTGCATTCATTGGAAGCACCAACTTCCTTTGTTTTCCAGCTGCAACTGGAAGGAAGCTCCAACCCCCTAGTTTCTCAGGCTACAACCTAAGGGAAGCTCCAACTCTCCAATTCTCTAGCTACAACTAGAAGGAGGCTACAACCCCCTAAGTTCTCTAGCTACAACCGAAAGGTGGCTACAACCCCCTGTCCTTGCCCCGTCCAACCACCCTGACGTATAAGTAGAATGATGGAACCACTGTCACACTATCACTCTGAGATATACCACTGTACAACTGTATCAACCTGTACCACTGACCTGTATCCAACCTGTACAACTACCCTGTAATCAATTTGTACCTGAATTGAACATGTATCAACAAAAATACAACAGGTACGCGACCTGTAGTACTGCAGCACGCGTATGTACGCACCCTATCTGTTATTCAGCCCGCGTATGTACGCGACCAAACTGTTATGCAGCCTGTGTATGCCTTCTGAAAAACTAGGGTTTCCTTTCTCCTAAAAACTTGTGACCCTCTGTAACTTCTTTCACATAGATTTGTAACCTGTCACTGTATCCAGACTGTAATTGTACCCTGTGCATGCATCCTCATACATAACCTTTACCCAAAGCATATATATCTCTCTCTAGTCATGTGCCATATAGGTGTGTGTAATCATGAACAAGTATAATAACCCTCACATGATCTAGTCATCAAAACCTTTCTGATATTCAGCCTCTCAATACATCAACCACTTCACAAATACAAGCTCTCAACCATGTACCACGAAAACCCTTAGCCATATGCCAAGAAATACAAGATTTGCCTCAGCAAGAAGTATCAATGATAAATATACCAGCACTGTATTTCTGTAGATCTGACTTATGCAGAAGATCCCATGTAGCCACTAGTCTCTCTAGGGAGAATCCTCAAATCTCTATAACCATTTCTCATGCATACATCAAAATCCAACTATTCATAGAAATAAGACATACCTTTTGAATCAATGGATAGATCTAATGTATTTGAGCACTGTAGACCTTCCAGGGAGCTTGATCTCAGAATTTAGAACCTCTGCTTCTTCATCTTCTCAAGTTTCAGGGCTTTACCAACATCTATGCACCCTATACACTACCAGCCCGCGTACGCCTCAGTATGTACACACCCTAATACGTTGTTAGCCCACGTACGCCTCAGAAAATAGGGTTTTTTAGTATTCATTGTAATTCCGAGAATTTCGTTGTCAAGCCTTCGTACTACCTCAGACTTTCGCAACTTCAAATGTATCAATGAGTACTTGCAATAAGCCTCACACAACAAAAGATATTCAATATGTTCAAGTGTGATTAAATGAGAGAGCTTTGCCTCTTATTTATACTTTCATGTAGCATTACACTTTCCTTATTTTAGGGAGTTCTCCATTTACTTTATTATTTAAATAATTTATTTTGCAAACACTTTGACTTTTAGGGGCTTCTATATGACTCATGAGGGTTCTCCAACTTCATATGGCCATAACTCTCTAACCATGAGGAGTTATGTGACGTTCCACATACCACCGGAAATGGCATGACAAGCACTATCCATCTAGGATAGTTTCACTGACAAATTCATTGACACTCATCTCATTATTCCAAAATTAAGCATGGGTTCTCTAACCATACTTCTAGGATAACTCAATCCGCAAAGTGTCTTCCCGTGAGGGCTTTCACCATAAGGGGACCACTTTGGAGTTCATCCATTTGTACTTCTTATCAACTATGACAAGACAATAATGAGTCATCTTTACATCAAACAAACTTGGGTCATGTTGTCGTCCTAGTACACACTTGCAAACGTGAGCTAAGTCCGGCTCACTTAGTGTGTCCTTGGAGGCACAATGCCTAGGTTCACAGCCCACGTTGTCACTTTGACCGGAACCTCTTCTGTCTAGGCTCACTCCTAGGGAAGCCAAGGGGGATAGTCCCTAGTTTCTAAATTAGTTTTAGAGTTAAATTCTAGGAGTTAGTTTTAATTATTTACAAGGTTTGGTGGATTCTAATCCTAAGATGCACAAGCAACAATGCAAGATGCAAGGGTTAGTATGTTAAGCAAGACCTTTTCCTAGGGAAACTAAGACTAGTGCCTAAGATTGGGCAAGGAGTCAACTAAAATTAAGGGGTTGTTCGTTACAAGTAGATTACAATATTACTTACAAAAGAATAATTAAACTCAAAATAGATACAAGATAGAATGCTAGAGTACAACAACAAGCCAACCACTTTATTTATTTGTGTTTGTGTACGATATAAAGAGATTAAAACATCACATCGCATTTACAAGATTATCATCAACATATTACCACATCAACAAAGAAGATTTAAAGAATTAAGCACAAGTGTTATGAAGATGACTCACTCTTAGTTATTAAACCCTCAAGGTATTTATTAGATTAAGCCCAAGGTTGAGTTGTTAAGATTTCTTGAGATTGTTAAGTTTTATTAAGCTTTCACCAAAGCCTCCTCCCCCTATTTGCCAAATAACTGTTGGATGCTCAAGATAGTATAGCAACGAGGCTAACCATAGCTTTCACAGTTAGTCCTAAAACAAGAGTACTTTCCGGAGAGGACACATCCTGTGCGTCGTGAGACAGTCCCCTGCCTACACCCTTCGTTGTTTTCCTCAAGTCCCATTTTAGATGGTGAAGATGGTGGTATGAGGTACCCTAAAGAGTCTATTAAGTTATTATATGAATTAGGTAGACTTTTAGGAGTGTTTTAGAGTGTTTTAAGAGTTTTATGACACTTTTAAAGAGTGATTTAGTGACTTGGCCGAAACTCGCTTCAGTCTTAAAGATGTGTTGATTAAGTTTATGACATTAAGAGCATTAACACATATATGCTATGTGAGAGCAAGTCACTTGATTGCACAATTAGATAGCTTGCAAAGTAAAGAAATAAAATACAAGGGCAAGAACAACTTGCCAATAAGATGGAAAGAGAAACAATCACACTTATCTGATGATTAAGAGCATTAATATATGAGCATTAAGTGTGAGAGAGAAGAAGAAATGTAAATGCTTGCCTACTTATCAACTTATCAATTAAGTTACTTAGAGCATAAGGTAAATGGCATTAAAGAGATTTAGGCAATAAAGAAGAACACCATCCACTTATTGAAGCAACTAAGCATTAAGGACTATAGATCTAAGGATGGAACATAAAGATAAACACTTGAGATAAGCTAAGCATGCATGAGATCTAGTTAAGTTGATTAAGGTGCCCAATAGGCTTAAGCTAGAGAATTATTAATTGTATTAGATCTAGATCTAGAACAATTATAACATTAAGCATTTAGATCATAATCACATACTAAAACCCTAACCTAACCTTTTGGGGTATTCCTCTCCCAAATAGGTAGGCAATTAATTAGCTTGTTTAAATTAACAAATATTGGGAAAATGAAGAAGCAAGCAAGCAAGAGATGCAACTAAGGAAAGAAAGAAACAAGCAAACCAAGCAAACAAGAAGCAAATCCTACCCCATGTCCTAGGGTTTGGGAGATACCCCTTATCTCACAAACCCTCACGTCCTAGCTCAAA
This sequence comes from Picea engelmannii, assembly GCA_009831015.1. Lineage (NCBI taxonomy): Eukaryota > Viridiplantae > Streptophyta > Pinopsida > Pinales > Pinaceae > Picea > Picea engelmannii. The sequence goes on from ML858066.1 coordinate 31,757, forward strand.
AAGGCAAAAAAATGTCAAATAAACAAGATCTAAGCTAGATCTAAGCTACCCAAGAGCTCACACGTGGGAGGTCGTACCACTCCTCCTCCCACAACTATGAGCCACTACAAGCAAACAAGAAGGAGAAGAAATGATTGAAAATGCTTAAAAATTGAAAAAGGAGGTTGAGAAATAGCTGCCAATTCCTTTGGGGGGTCTTTGAGTGTTGTGTGGATGCCTTTGGGTAGCCAAAACCCCTCTCAACCAAATCTGAATCTGCAAAAACCAGCAAGGTATCCTTGCTGGAAATGCTACACACAACCAATATAGTGAAGAAAAACTTTTGCCTTTTTAGGGCAAAAGTTTTTCTTAAGAAAAATTTATAAATTTTGATTAAAAATGACCTATCTTACTAAGCTATGCTAGCTGAAATATTGATGGAATGAACAGCAATATAGAAAAAGAGTAAAAGTGAAAGGAATGGAGTTTGAGTGTGTCTCAAGGGAGTCTTCTTGCTTAAGGTTGTCCCAATGAAACCCTTGAAGCTAAACCTGCAAAAACCTTGAACAATGATGGCATACAATAGACAATATGTTGCATATACTAATAAGATAACATTTCAATCCTATCTAGCATATCAAGATACATAGATCTACAAGCATGTGCATTACTAGATCTACCCAAATAACATTTTACCTTAGGATCCAAAGATGCAATCATCAAACAAAATCTTAGAACAATTTATCTCATGTGTATGGTAAGAAGAAGCATGTGCATAACTCTTCCAATAATCCTCCAAAGTTTTCTCTTTATTACTCAAGAAGAAGGATCTTGGAGAAAACTATCTCCAAAACCCTAAAGAGCAAGAGAATGAAAATGATGAATGAAAGAGAGAGAAAGAGTGAGAAATCAAGTAGCATAACTTTAGCTCAAGATATGGTGAGTTGGGAGAGAGGAAAGGGATCTATTTATACTTGAAGAGGCAAACCTACCTCTCTTGGATCAATGCCAAGTGTCCACCACCAAGCATAAGAGTAGATCTCAAGGCTAGGGCACACCATCTAGGGTTTAGATCATAGATCTAGGATGTAGATGGGTGTGGGAGGTGTTGGGATCAAGCAAAAGTGTAATGGAAGGCTATGGGATGCGTGCCAAGGGAGAGAAAGAGGCCCCAAATAATAAAAACGAATTTTCCTTGGAGATCCACAAGAGGGGGGGGTAACTCTCCTTGGAGGGCGCACCACTTGGAGGAGATCACATGGATCAAGGATGTGGATGAGTGAGGGAGTGTTAGGATCAAGCAAAAAGGCAAGTGGGGGGCTAGGAAAAGTGTGCCAAAGGATATATTTAGTCTCTCCTTAATTTTTTCATTATTTTTTTGCATTTTAGAGACTTTCTAGAAGGGAGGCACACCCCTCTAGGCAAAGTGACGTTTTTGCTTAATGGTTAGGTGGGGGGGTGATGTGAGGATTGAAAAAGGTTAGGAAAGGTTAGGAAAAATCTCTCTCACCTTTATCTATCTTCACATCATCCTCTAACTCATTATTACAAAATTACATTTTTGCTATGTTTGGACTTTAGCAATTAAATTGTTGTTTTTGACTGACTGACACTCCGGGTGGACAAACCCATAGCAAAATTTGTCCGACCGAGCTGAAACTTGGTCCATGGATGTAGGAGGTGCTATTCCATTTCTTTTGAGCACAAATACCCCTATCAAAAGTCCAAGGACCTAGTTTTTACAATTTTTGCTCAAAAATAATTAAACCTCCAAACTTAGGGAAATTTAATTAAAAATTAATTAATTAAAAAAAACTAACTTAGACTTGATGGAATTCCGCGAAACTTTCTAAGATGTCTTGCATGGTCACTTACAATGATTCCCTATAATAGTTATCAAAAGATAAGCCCACTAGAACGTCGTTCACCACTTTGGAGGAATTATTGCAAGTGTGAGGGAAAAACTCAAGGGAAATCAATAAGGCTAAAAAGCCCAATTGATAACATGAGGATTAAAAACCCTCGATGAAAGGAACTCTCCCAGTGAACCGATCCCAAGGTAACTGACCTAGACATGACTCATGCAGACCTATTACATTATTAACCCACGCAGGAGTGCGGAAATTCCAGTTACAAAAAGAAGTGTTGGGGTCAAACAATGCCCTGTAGAACCAAAGTCTTCGACAAATTTGCATCTGATGATGCATCTCTTCATGGCACATGGAGTTGACCACCTATGTTGGAGAGGCGGTCAACAGGTCCATTACCCAAACCTTGTGCTACCAGACTTTCTTCAAGGGTTGACATCAATGACAACCAACCTTAATCAACAAAAATATCACTGTTGTAATAGTTGTTGTAGCAAAAAACTTGCAATCTAGTCCTCAAATCCACTTGCAGCACTTGGAATGGAGTCAAACCTGCACAAAAACCTCTTCCTTGCTCACCAAAATCACCCACAAGCCCAACCTGCTCAACAAACAATGAAAAAATAATGTTAAAATCATTTTTTAGAGGGCGTGAGCCTCCCAAAATCCGTGACATGTGTCCCTAAATCATGACATGTGCCAGATTCGTGCCCAACACGAATTTGGTTTGTGTCACGTGCAAAGATCACGATCCAAATTCATGTCAGACACAAATCCGCACAAATCTGTGTCCCCACGTTGGATTCGTGACACGAGGGCCAATTTGGACGTGTCATGTTTCATAGATATATATATGGTTTGGATTCACATTGATGTACATGAATATATATATATATATATATATATATATATACATCAATGTGAATCCAAACCATTACACACAAAATATGCGAAGTTTCCACATGCATATAGCATGTAAGGGTGAATTAACAAAATAGCACGCAATACATATCTGAAACAAAATACATAAACATAGAGGCTCTAAATGGCCTCTAGAGTCCAAAAAACATTGTGCTACAACAAAGAACTACACATCATCAAAATCATACCCTATATGGGGATCCTCATCATCAATAGCACTTATAACTCCTCCTCCAGCTTCTATGTCAATACTCCAAGGACATCAGTACTAGTGTTTAGTGCTACTTGTAGATCCAAGTTCATCCACCACATTGTTGCTCAAATCAACAGCCTCCAATTCTTATGAAATTGGATAATTCAAGGGTTAAAATGAGGTAGAAAGCTTAACATGCCTAATCAGTGGTTTTGGCAAAAGTGAATGGTACATTTTTACTGAGGTCAAAAAAGAAGAGTTCAACAGTGAGCGCCACCAACACTGAGGTACATAGCGGGCTTCGTGCTCTTCATTAAATGCCAATCCCATACCTTCATACATGATAGAATCTAGTGATGAAACATTGCTATCATGCGAGTCCTTGAAATGATAAAAACCATTTAGCGTGTTGAATTCCAATGAGGTTGGAACCACTCTCAAACATCTTGGAACTATTAATGGTACCATTAAAAAATTTAACTATAAGAATAGATAATTAAAGATAAAGGAAAACGTCAACTTTTACTTTAAGAATTTAATATTGCTAGTTATGGCTTGCCAATGATTTTATTGTTTTTTAGTTTTTCCATGGGTGGGGTTGCATTGGTATCCATCCGGTCAAAACTAGTCAAAACCAGTCAACCTGGTCGGTTTGGGTTCTAAATCGTACAATTTGGGATAGAACTAGAGGGCTTGGTACAGAACCGATCAAAACCATTTTGATCAATCAATTCTAGCCAAAAAATGCCCAAACCAATCCAAACTAGCCAGTTCTAGCCCGATTTGGCCAATTCTGAAAACATTTGTAGTATACATCCATGGCTTTGAAACGAGCTATCGTAGATTGAAAAAGGAATTTGTATGAGAAAGATATGGCCTCCAGAAGTAGATCAATCGGTTTAACCACCACATAACAAAGTGGATGTCACGTTACAGCACATTACTCACACACATGGAGCAAGACACGTGTGGAATTTCAAAAAGATTCTAGAGGGTCCAAAACCCTAACCGTAATATGGAGTTGGGGCACGCAAAATCCCTAACCCTAACTTAACAACTATCAAGACATGTTAAAAACTAAACCACAAGGGAAGAACAAGGATCCATTCCTATTGTAATGATTTTTTGTTCCACGGATGAGCACTACAAAAGAGTAAAATATCAAAGAAAGGCAAAAGAACAAGAGCACTCTATAGCAGCCTATCGTAGGCCACGATATCTATTTTCTCCACAGCAGCCAATCTAAGAAACAGGACATCCCCTAGGCCTACATGTTTGCATCCCACGTGATGGACATGTGTCAAACATGAATTTGACATGTGTCCTAAAACATGATATGTGTCAAACTCGTGTTTGACACATGCCCTAGTGTGATTTGAGGTGTTGGGCATGCACGGAGACAAAACAGAATTAGAAAAAACAATTTTGCCCTCTTTTTTCACTTGCAACGACAAGAAAACACTCTAACATTGTGCAAGTGAAGGAGAAAAACCATAATTGAAGGGATTCTAAGAGATTTGAAGGTATTCTAACTTCCTATATTTGTCATTTCTCCAACAAAAGCATTATTCTTCATTCATACCACAGAAATCATGGCTCAATCATCAAGGGCTACTGGTAAAGGTCAAAGGAAAAGGAAGTATATCAGTGTTGGTGTTTCCCCCCTCCTCCAAGTCCATCTATTGCTATTACTTCTCCATTTGTTGCAAGTGGAGCTATCAATGCTGCAAATAACACTGTTATAGCAAGACAACGAGTTCAAGAAAAAAATTATTCATTGTATCTAGTATCTACTCATTTTTGTATTTATTACTGGCATTCCCACCTATAATATCAGTGTCTATGTAATACATTTTTATTTTGATGACATCAAATGACTCGATGAGAAAACTACAAATAATGGTTTTAACTTCTAAACCTCTATTTTATGCGTAATGATTCTTGAATACTCTAATTTCTTGTGTGTTTGATGTAGTAACTAGTAGTAAAATATTTTGTAAATAATCTAAAAATTTTGGATCTTTATGTTTATTTTATTTTTGTATTTGTAATTTTTTAATATATATATATATATATATATATAACGAGTCCCCCATGTCACATTTGAGGGGTCAACATCTCCCATGTCAAACTATCATCTCTGTGAGTCTCGTATGTCCCATGTCCCAGTGTCATGTGACTTAGAAGCCAATCTTTCTTTGTAATGCCTACATTGTAAATTTGTGAAACACAAGAGCTAGGACAAAGCTTATTTCTTGTTGGAGTATTCATCCTCAAGGGTTTCTCCAGGATATCTCAGTGTTGATGGTGTGTTCTTTCCATCACTGTAGTGCATTATTATTTTGTCAATTATTTTTCATAACAAATGTGGTATGCTTCTAATATTGAAGCTTTATCACAAGTAATCACTACATAGTAGAACAGTAGGGGATAATCTCATTGTATTTGTAGTAGCATTCTAATATTTGTTGTGACGTGTTGTCTAGTGGATTACCCACAATTGTTTACAAATCATATTGGTATCAGAGTAGTTTTCTTTGGGGATTATGTAGAATAGTTGAAAGATCCAGAGATTAATGTAAGGCACACTTGGAAGGCTTTGCATAAAGTAGTTGCTCTTCCAATAGTTGTAATATTCTATCAACATGTTGTACATGCTCTTCCCAAGATTTGTTGTAGATTAGTATGGCATCAAAAAATACTAACACAAATTTTCTAAGGAAGGGCTTCAAAATAGAATTCATCAAGCTTTGAAATCTTGAAGGTGCATTAGTAAGTCCAAATGACATAACCAAAAATTCATAATGACCTTCATGAGTTCTAAAAGTTGTTTTGGAAATGTCTTCCTCCCTCATTCTAATTCGATGATAACCCAAACGAAAATCCAACTTAGTAAAGTACTTTCCTCCATGCAATTCATCTAATAATTCATCAATGACACGAATATGAAACTTATCTTTGATGGTCATTTTGTTGAGATGTCTATAATCTGGACACATACGCCATGAACCATCATTTTTTGTAACCATCGCCACTGGTGAAGAGAAACAACTTTGGCTAGGTTGAATGATGTCGACGTCTAACATTTCTTGGATCATACGCTCAATCTCACTTTTCTGTGCATATGGATACTTGTAAGGCCTAATGTTAGGTGGTACACTTTTTGGTTGCAAATGAATAGCATGGTCATGATCTCAAGTAGGTGGAAGACCCTTAGGCATTTCACCAAATACCTTGGAATGACTGTTGATAACTATTTGGAGATCTAATGGAGCAGAAGATATTGACGTTTGAACATCAAGTGAGCACAATTGTGCAATTACACAATGGTCTCTCTCTTTGAGTAATTTTGTCATGTTATTAGAGCTTATCACCATAGAGGGTTTCCCTTGGATACCTCTAAGCTCAATTTTCTTGCCATCTAAGTAAAATCTCATGAAAAGATCTTGAAAATTAAGGGCCACTAATCCCAATGATTGTAACTATTAGACCCCGAATACAACATCAACACCACCCATTAGGATGGGGCAATCATGGGACAAAAATACTCCCCCATGTTGAGCTTAATACTATGGCACTTCCCCGAACAATTTATGGTACCTCCATCTACAATCATTACTTGAAACTCTAGTGTTGAATATACAAAGCAATTGATGAACTTGCTCAATTGGATTCGCGCTTAAGCACACTCCTCTTCATGAGGGACCAACTTGTCTAATGCAAGCGTATACCTATTTTGTACCTTTGGATCTATGTGTGGTTTTCTCCTAACCCCACCCCCAAGGTGTTGGTTTGGCCAACCATGATGGAGAATAGTATTTGGGTGCAAGGACATATGCTAGCACAAGGAGTGGAACATTCAAATTATCCCACCTTTTGACCACATGTTTATGAATATGATCATACAAGATTGCATCTCTAGGCTCAACAATGTCTTTGATTTGGCCTAGCATATCGTTCATCTGCTCATGCACCTCCCCATTCACTAGTTGATATGTATCTACAAACCAAATCATACTATAAAGGGGCTTGGTTAACTACATAACATACCTAACATGTGCCCAAAACTGACCATCAAGCACGATGTCCTCCACCTCCTAAAATTCATGTCTATCAGATGCAGTGCAACCCTGTCTTTCAAACCCTGCCATGAATCACTTGAGAACATACTAGCCAATGCTTCTCTTACCTCCAAAAAGGCACCTAAAGGTGAGGTAATAGCTAGCAAATCTAGTCTTTGCAATCTTTAGTAGCTCCAACTTAGAGTGATTGTGGGAAATGTGGTGGGCCATGCTATGATTGGTAATAAATTTTATCATTTTCTTCCCTCTGTTGTACAATGCACCAATCCATCTATAATATCATGCATCAAGAGGTTCAATGTGTGAACCAAAAACCTTGACCAAAATATGTTAGGGTACATATCCTCAATGATTGCTCTCATTACCTTACAATTAGTAGCATTATCAGTGATGACTTGAATGACATTGTGTGGCCAATCTCTTGAATGGTTTCAATTAAGGGTTTTGCAATACTAATACCAATCGTGTAACGATCTTAGTAGTCATGGGCTAAAAGGAAGACCGCACCACTAGCAAAGACATCAAGAATATTTATCAATGGCCTACCTTCAACATTTGTCCAACCATCAAATACAATGGATACCCCGTATTCAATCCAATCATTTGTAAATTGTCCTAGAGCACTATGGATTTTGGCTCTTTCCCTGTCAAGTCCCATGGTTCTGGCTTTGTCATACTCTAGGCTCCTATATCCTTTAGGGGCACCTTTTGTGGCTTGTACCAGTTCATGCCAATATGGTGAGCGAAGAACATTGAATGGTATGCCACATGCATAGAGAAACCTAAAAAAAATTGCATCCACGTCATCCCTACAACCTTGGTCAAGGACATCTGATATTGTTCTATGCCCCGAATGCACAAGCAAGAATCCACTAGCATGGGGGGATGTGGATCGACCACCAAACATTCTATGTGGGCACAAGGTCTCAGATTCATCCCTTGATTTTTTGTATTTGCTTTGTGCGGCCTCCTCTTCCTTCTCCTATTTGTTTCTATCTTTCACTAGCACATGCTCACAGGTTTTGACTCCTATAATCTTACCTTCATCCCATGGCATAATCCCACAAAGATGCTTTCTCACATGGGTATATGAACTTGTGTAATTTTTATGACAATGGGGGCATATAAATTTTGTGGTTCCACCCCCTTTCCTTCCCCTAACCTTTGTCACATACTTCCACAAGGGTGTTGAAGTCTCTTTGGCTTTCTATCCATCATCACTATCAGTTTTATGATCACCATCATCCCCTTCAATTTCTTCCTCCTCTCCATGGTATGTGTTGTTTGCTTCTAGTTCTTCCTCATCATCACTGGTATTTCAGCTTCCCCACACCACCATCATAATAAAAAATGGAACCAAAAAGATAAATCACATTGACATACCCATCATGTTTGTTGAATCTTGAGAATAACTTGTTGGCTGCAATAGAATGATGGAGAAGGAGAAATGGGAAAGAGTAGGAGAAGAGAACATTCAAGCATTCAACATAGCAAATATACTAGTTTACAAAATTACAACACATGGAAAAAAAATTAAAAAAAAAACAAGAGTGGGCTTTAGAACCTACCTCTTCCACTCTCCAATGGTGGTTGAATGTAACTATGGAAAGCTTCAATCTCCCTTCCAAGCTCTCACAAATGGCAGCCTTCAATCTCCCTTCCACACACTTTCACAAGTTTGTTCCTCAATAATACCAAGCAACCCACTCAAAACCTTAGCAAAGATGAGTGAAATGAGAAATAGAATGGGATCAAATGGAGTGAGTTAATGTTTTAATCAACCAAGTAACCCTAGCCATGCCTAAACCTACCTTTTGGAAACCTTGTCTTGGTCCCACAAGCAATAAAAAACCTCATTTTCACCCTCATGCATACGATCGCTTAGGGAGCATTCGTGGAGCGTTTTTTAACTCCCATAAGTGTTCTAGGAGTGCGTAGGGAGCACTCAGGGAGCAACACTCCCTATTTGGGTGAGCATCGAGTTTATTTGAGAGGGAGCGCGCTCCCAAAAATCTCTCCTATAAGGGAGTGTTTAAGAAGCGCACTCCCAAAAATCACTCTTTGAACAGAGTGTTCAAGAAGCGCACTCCCAAGGGTGCTTCCTAAATGCTCCCTCTAGGAGTGCACTTCAAGAGCGAAGTGTTGGGGGGGAGTGTTTCCCTGCAGCGTAGGGTAAAAGTGCCCAAATTAGGGCATGATTGCAAAAGACTCTATGAAGAAAAGAGAACAATGTTGCAGCACAGCGATAAAGATTGACACAAAATGTAATGGGTTGAAGAGAGTATTGTTAGGCCCAAAGAGAACAATACAACCATGCACAGATTGAGGATGCACACGAGCGGTATATAAGAGTGGAAATAGTAAGATTGAGGATGCACACGAGCGGTATATAAGAGTGGAAATAGTAAGTCTCAAGTCTCTACTTTTCTAGAACATCTGAAACAACGAGTCTTAAAACATAAGTCTCATTATTTTATCAATTTGTTTACATGAAAAATGTGGTCAAAGTTCCAAAACAATTAGAAACTTAGATTTTGTCAGTGTAATCACAACAATGATTTATGCATTTAAGTGTGAAGATCGCAAGAGTGTCACAGAAAATAGTTGATAGAGAAGACTTTGATATTTGGCATCAAAGATTTGGGCATTTGCGTTTTCCACATCTTTCCCTTCTATGTAGGTTTGAGATGGTTGATGGCCTGTCAAATTTTGAGAAAGACAAAATGGAGATGTACAACATGCTTGGTATGATGGAAAAATAGAGAAGTTATTGACATGGAACAATGCAAAGTATTAGAGCTTGTTCATGTCGAAGTTTGTGGTCTAAAACATCGTCATTATTAGGATCAAGGTATTTTTTGTTTATTATTGATGATATATTCAGAGGGGGGTAGGGTATGTATCAATGTTGTAAAAATCGTTTCGGGGAAAAAATCGCCGGGGTCCAGAAAACAACGTTTCGTCAAAATCGGCAAAACATCGGGAAAAAATTGGCAAACTTAAAAAAATACAAAAATATTCATTTTTTTTTAATTTTTGAAACATT